>JAODAL010018654.1:0-74179 GCA_025379985.1 Phyllomedusa bahiana | reverse complement strand
CATTATTATCCCCTCTTGTATGGGCTGCATCAGCTCCTCAGGTTGTTATAGCTACAGAAGTATTCGATCTCTCTTGATAGGCTGCCTGCACTGGTCGCTATAGCTACAGACCCGGTGTCCTCAGCACTTCGTCACTACAACCCAGTGGAAGCCAGTAGAACTAGCCCCTGAATTCAAAAATGAAACCAAGACAACAGGATGAATCAATGTAGTGAGACAACCACTTTTAATAGCAAAATTCCCAACAGATGTTTGATCCCTCAATCACCCAATAAATTTAGGGGATCGATTTGAATTGGGATTTAAACAGTCCTCCTCATCATGCTGTTCACATTTTGACATCATGTGACAAAGACCACGCCTCACGAATGACCAACAGTTCCTCGCCATTGCGAGGATTCAAGCAGGATGCTCTTAGACGGAAGTGGCCAGTGAGCTTAGAGCGTCAGTATGTCATCAGCAGGTAGCAACAGATATACAGAGAGACTGGAAGAGTCACATGCAAAAAAGTGGACATCCTTTGGCTTCATCACAAACTGATGACCACTTCATTTAAAACGATACCCTTCAGAACCGAATGATGAATGCCACACAACTCCAAGCACGTCTAAGGGAGGTGAGAGGCGCCCAAGTGTCACGTCAATCTATTCGTAACTGTTTACATTAGCGTGGTCTGCGTGCTAGACAACCAGCAAGAGTACCCGACCGGTGCCTGACCTGGCTAATGCATAGCGCTCTCCTTGACGTTTCAAGCATCATTGGCAGCCATTATTTCTGCACAGAATAAATAGACTTTCACCTCTGAACAGCACTGTGGACCACTAGTCCCTCGGCCAGCATAGGTGCTCCCTGGCCAATGCAAGGGGATGATGTCTACGCCTGGTGGTGTGGTCAGGATTCTAGCATGCAGGCCACGCTGATGTAGACTGTCACAAATGGTCTGACGTGACACTTGGGTACCTCTCACCTCCTTTAACCCCTTCCCAACATTGGACATACCTGAATGTCCTAGCAGGACTAGCTGTATGTTAGTCACTACAACGCTCCGTACACAGAAAAAAAGTTGTCTTTCAGACTATGGCGATGCAAAAACGGGGTTTCCCTTTTTGAATAAAAGTTTTTATTGTGCAAAAGCATAAAAACATAAATATACAAATTGGGTATCTCTGCAATCGTATCGACAGAGTAAAGCTAATTTGTCATTTATACCACATGGTCATCGTTGTAAAAAATAAACACTTCCAGGATTGCGGTATTTTGTTCAAAACGCCTCACAAAAACCTTGTTAAAAAGCGTTTAAAGAGGCTGCCTCACTACAAGGATTGCTTTTTATGTTAAAGATCTTGCAAAAACAAGTCATTTTGCAATATATGTCCATTAAGTGTCCTACCTATTCCTAGATATCCCATCTTGTATGGGCAGCATCAGCTCCTCAGGTCGCTATAGCTACAGACCTGTTCTATCTCTTCTGATAGGCTGCCAGCACTGGTCACTATAGCTACAGACTTGGCTTCTACTGCAGCCTAGTGGAAGCCAGTAAACGCACCCTTGAATTAAAAATGAAACCAAGAAAACAGGACTGTGCCGAGATGAATCAATGTAGTGAGACAACCCCTTTAAAGCATCATATGAAACCCATATTGATACCAATAAAAATGTCAGCTCATCCTGCAAAAAGCAAGCCCGTAATCTGCTCCATATACAGTAAAATGAAAAAATTATGGTTATGAGACTGACATAAAAATGCAATTGTACAGATCAAAATTCCTTACTAAAAGCGTGAGAAAAAAATCTCTGAATCACATGGCGTATCAAAAATTATTCTCTCGTAAAGGGACACATGATTTCAAAGATGCGGCTCTGTCAGGGAGGTCAAAACTGGCTGCGGTGGTGAAGGGTTAAACGTGCTTGGAGTTGTGACAACAATCAGCTTGCTCTGTCATGTAAACTAAATAAAATGTAACCCTTAGTAAATATGTCCGCAATTTGGGTTACGACAAATTGAACAAAATAAATATGGCCGGAATGCAGACAAACATGGACTGCATGTGTCAAAACCAGCACATGCAGAGTCTGGCCATCTACTTACTATACCTGTAATCTTTAGTTGTAGATTTTAGTTAAATATGATGGACACAATTGAATAAATGTTAATGAAAAAAATTATATTAACCCTTTTGCTCCTGAAAGAGAGGTTGCAGCACCAGCCAAACAGCAGTAGTGGAAAAGGTTTAAAAAAACTTGATATTTTTGAGCAGTGAACAGCAGATCGAGGTTTTTCCTTATAAGTTGAAGTTTACTGGATTAATGATATGGAGACGTTACAGATTGAAAACTTTAGATTTGGGGAGTTTAGAGGTGACAGTATTGTACTGCTTATTATTATAATTTATTCAATATATCTATTTTGGTAACATCTCCATGTTAGAACAATGCGTCCAGTGCACACCTGTCAAAGTAAGCCATTCTTGAGCAACAGTTCGAGGGGCATACTGCTGTCCAAAGATGTGTGCACACTGCACATATTAGAAAGCCCGTATCCTGGATCTAATGACAAGAGGGCAACGACTGAGATCCAATTGCCAACTTGGAAGCGAGCCTTGCTGCCCCACTGAGCAATCTCTACAGTGTAGATGCTGGGAGGGAGCAGCATGAGGTTGCAGTGAACATGGAGGCAGCTAGCTGGGTTACACAGAGTCCAGACAAAAGGGAAAGAAGAAGTGACAGGGAGGCTAGGCCTGAATCTAGGTCCATACCCCAACAAATTTGCAAGATTGGCAGATCTGAGGGGGATATCATCTCAGAATCACAATGCTGCAGCAAGACACTACCCCTGTCTGCTCCAGTAAAGATGGTGAGATAGGAGTGACAGGTCCATTCTAGACAGGTGATAGTATAGTTGGGACTCCAATTATAGGCACAGACCAGGGCAATCAGCCACAAAGACCGGATCGTCAAACAGTATGTTGTATCCGTTGGGGCCCGAGATACAGCCATATCGCGATCGGGTTGACAGATTGCTGGATGGGGCTCTGGTTAGAATCCAGCTTGTCATTGTCCACATTGGCACCAAAGACATTTACAGGTTGGTGGAGTTTTCTTAAAAATGATTTCAGGGACTTAGGATTAGGCCAAAAGCTCAAGGCAAGGACCTCCATGGTAGTATTATTATCAGAAAATATTACCTAGGTTCCACGTCCACAACCAGCGATGGCAGAGGGAGATTATAGAGGTGAATACATTGCTCAAAAATTGGTGTAGGAAAGAGGATTTTGGGTTTTGGAGAACTGGGGCTGACTTCTGATCCTTGGCTACCAACTCCTATGCTAGGGAGGGGCAGCTGTATTGGTGGACAAAAAGGACAGGAAGGTTGGAGAATATTTAAACTAGGGACTAGGTGGGAAGTAACTACAACATATTAGCGTCGCATGATATGAAGATAGAGAGCAGGGAATTAAGTAATATATACATGGGGTTGGAGTGAGAGGTAGGGGTGTAAGCAATAGTTAAAAAGATCAGGAGAAAGGAATAAAAACTGAAAAAAATCTCTAAATTGGCATGCTAAACCAATGTCAGGAGTCGTGACCAACAAAATAAATGAACTAGAATTTACCTATATCTGAAGAAAAATATGACCATAAGTTGAGGATAACTGAGACATAGCTGAACGAGAGCACGACTAGCGTATAACTTACATGGTTACCAGTCTAATAGAAGGATCGTAAAGACCGGAAGAGGGAGTGTATGTCTCTATGAAAAAACCCTTGACTGAAGCCCAACGCATAGCAGGAAGAAATAGGTACAGGTAATGAACAGAGTGGAAATCATTATGGTAAATATACATGAGAGGTAACATATAATAGAGGGGTCTCCTATAGGCCCCCAAATATAACAAAACCCATGGGAAGAGATGTAACTCCTTCAGGCAAATAGAATGAGGCTGCTAATCAGAATAGAGTTATTATTATGGCGACTTTAACTATCCAGAACATCAATGGAATTGCCACCTGTAGCTATCATACAGGACAACAGGTTTTGTCGATAACGAATGATAATTACCTTTGGGCCAAATGGTGCAAGAACCGACTAGGAGAAAGAGTCCCTTCTAGACTTAATATTGACTAATAGACCTGACAGAGTAACAAAGATTAGGTAGGGCACCTAGAAAAATGACCATAATATTAATAAATTTCCGTTTATTTCCTTTCAATAGAGTTTATTTGTCAAGAGCCACAAAAACACTGGATATTTAGGAAGAGCTAATTTTATTCAGCTTAGGGAGGCCTAAACCTAATAGACTGGGACAATGTGTTTCAAATAGGCAGAACAATAAAAATTGATATTTTTAAAAAACATCCATAGGCTACCACTGTGAGAGAACATCCATTATGGTAATAAAACAAATAGAAACAGAAAAACCCAATGTGATCCAACAGGGATGTAAAAGAGTGCAATAAAAAACAAAAAGAACGCGTTTTCAGCTACTTAAAACAGGAGGGTAGTGAAGAGGCACTAAGAAGCATATAAGAAAAAAATAAAGTGTGTAAAAAAAGATAAAGAAGGCAACCCGGAGACGGAAAGACCATATCCTATAGCACAGTAAACTAACACCCAAAATTTAACATATAGAAATAGAAAAAAGATTAATACGAAAATATTGCGCTCATTTGAAAAATACTGAGGGAGAGACCAGTAGAGGGGCGATGAAAAAAGGCAAACCTATTAAACACTTTTTTTTCTCCACTGATTTACCGAGGAGGATGACCTACCTGTTTAACAGAGAGATGTGGTACACTGCCAACTTAAAGTTTCTGGTCTAACCAGGAAGAAGGCAGCTCCGTCTTAAATGATTAAAATATAGACCAAATCCCCAGTCCAGATGGCATACACCCACGTGTCTCAACGGGAGTTAAGGATGACAAAGATAGGCCCCCTATTCTTAAAAATTATGGACTGTCCTAATAACGGGTAATGTCACAAGGATTGGCCGCATAGCAAATGTGGTGGCCAAATTCAAAAAGGGTCAAAAAGTATCCAGGAAACCTATAGGCCGGTTAAGTTTAACCTCAGGGGGGGGGGCTGTTTAGTAAAATGTATTTGAAGGTTTTCTCAAGATGCAATCCAGGAGTATCTCACTTAGAAAATAATATGAATAACGCCGATCCAGCATGGTTTACGAAGGATTGGTCCCTGTCAGACAAATCTCATCCGCTTCTATGAGGAAGTTAGTGCAGACTGTGATCGGGGCGAGGCACTATAGATATGTCATAGAAACTAGATTAATCTAAAGCATTTGATACGTCGCCACATAACAGGGTTGGTATACAAAAATGGGAATGCATGGACTGGGGAAAAAGTTCAAGTGGGTAAGCAAACTGTTCACTGACAGAAAACAAAGGTGTAGATAATTAAACGTACAATACTCAGACTGATTGCTGAGGTGGTACCACAAGGTCAGTATTGGCCCTATCCTCTCAACATATTCAAATAATGATCTTACCACAGGATTAACACAGTAAGAATATCGATCTTTTGCCAGACGAAACTACTCTGTAAATAATCAACACACAAGAGTGATAATGTGTTATTACAAAGGATCTGGAAATTTAGAGGCCTTGGCAGGAAGAAATGGCAGATGATGTGTTAACACGATAAATAGGGCCCCCAAGGTTATGCACATTGGGAGAAAAATCCATTACATGACTACTATGGTTCAATGGAAAAATCTGTTAACAAAGTGACAATGGAGAAGGACTAGGGAATCCTGTGGACAGAAAACTTTAATGTAGCAGGCCAGTTCAGACAGCAGCTGCCAAGGCAAAAGATCAGGGTGCATTAAACAAGGCATAGAGGCACATGATAGAACAATATACTCCCCACTACACAGTCACTGAGGTTAGACCACACTATGGAATATTGTGTACAGTTTTGGCAACCAGTGCACAGGAAAGACAATGTAAGAGCTTGAACAGAAACAAAAGAGGCGTCAACAAAAATAAAAGGACTGTGTGGACTACAATACCCAAAAGATTAGCAAGATTGGGGTATATTTAGTATAGAGAAAAGACTGCTTCGGGGGACATAATATATTATGTTTAATTTTACCATCAAAGGTCAATATAGAGATCTCTCTCCAAGATTTTTATTTAATACCCAGGCTGTAACAAAAACAAGGGGCATCCCTCTAATACGTCTTAGAGGAACGAAAGATTTTCCTACAAAAACATAGAAAGGGATTCTTTTTACTAGTAAGAGCAAGAGAGACTGTGGAATTCTCTGCCAGAGAAATTGGTCATGGTGAATTCACTGAGTTCAAAAGGGTTTGGTATGCATTTCAAGAGCGTAATAATAGGTTATAGTGTCTAGGATTCTGGAAGGGGGTCATTGAATTCCAGGATATTTCCGATAGCCAATATGGAGATCGGGAATGGAATTTTTCCCCTAAAATGAGGACAATTAGGCTTCTAACCCATTGGGGTCTATTTTTTTGCCTTCCACTGGATCAACACCTTAGCAACAACAGTCTGAACTGGATGGACTCTCGTGCTTTAATCGCCTTACAAACAATTGAACCTCTTAACGACCTTGGGCTATGAGTACATCGACCAGGCCCTAAATTGGGCTTTGCAGGGGGATCGCCTCCACGACAACCCCCCCCCCCCCCCCCCCCGCCCCGCAGAGCCGCCGGGTGTAAGCGCTAATCGCGCTAACACCCCGGCCATAACAGTGCCGCGGTGGGCTCCTCCACCTGCAGCTGTTAACCAAAACAACCCATCACAACCGCGGAAAGATGGCCGCTGGCGTCTGAATGAACGCCGATCTGCCCCGCCGATAGGTACGGTCATCGGCACCTTCGCCGATCCAACGAGCCGGTAGGCATTGGTGGTGGGGAGCCTTGTGAAGGCTCCCGTCACATACCCAGGCGGTTTTTTATCGCCCCACTTTCCTGTCCGCAGCACAGGAATTGTGAAACCCATCTTTGTACAACGCCTAATGCATTGCCTTAGTGCAAAGCATTAAGGGTGTAATTAACAATCGCTGCCCCCTATTGGGCAAGCACCATAGGGGGACTAAAAGTTACAGTAAAAAAAAAAAAAAAAAGTATAAGTTCCTATCACCTCCCCTTTTCCCCAGATTACAAATAAAATCAATTAAAATAATACAAATGTTTACACATTTAGGTATCGCCGCGTCCTGAAAAATCCGATCTATTAAAATAAACATCATTATCCCGTACGCTGAACACCGTAGAAGAAAAAAAAATTTCCAAACGCCAAAATCTGCGTTTTTTTTGGTCATTTTTGCGATCACTCAACACAATGGAAAAAAATGAATCAAAAAAGTTGCATGCATTCCAAACTGCTATCGATAAAAAGTACACTCCAGCCGCAAAAAAGGCCCCCTCACTGACCGTCCGTAGGTGTGTTAGTACAAAAAGTTTTGGTCGCCTTTAACAAAATGGCTCCGTGGCGCAAATTTCAAAAATAGAAAATGTTTGGATTTTTTTTATGGTAACCAAAAACATAACGGAAACCCTACCTGTTTGGTATTGCCGGATGCGTAACTACCTGTAGAATACAGATAACACATTTACCGAAGATTGAACGCCGTAAAAGCAAAACCCCCGCAAACATGGCGAAAATGCATTTTTTTTCACAAGTTGTCCCACTCGGAATTTTTTTGCGGTTTCCCAGTATATTCTATAGTATAGTGAATAAAGAAAGTTAGAAAGTACATCTTGTCCCGCAAAATAAAAGCCCTCATTGTGTCTAGGTAGGTGGAAAAATAAAAAAGTTATGGCATATCAGAAGGCGAGGAGGGAAAAACGAACGCGTCACCAAAACAATGAAACAAATGGACCAATAATATCCTGAAGTGTAAAGTGCTGTCAGTCGAACATGCAAAAGATAAAGAGGCAAGATATGCAGTAGAATTAATGTTGACGTGAATGGTGACAAAACATACTGGATCCTATGTAAAGGAAAGGATAAATATACAATAAATTTATAACAAGGCATAGCACCACAGACAAGTGCAATAGTCAATTTGTTCTATATTACAGATATTTAATTATTGCTTAAAATAGATAATAAAAAACGCAGTTGCGGCATGACAAAAAAGGAGAGTGTAATGCAAATTTTCACAAATTGTTCACAGTGCATGCTAATGTTGAAGAACTTTACATAATGATTTGAAATGAATAAAAACTAATGAAGAATTACCATTAATGAAGAAAACGAGAAATACCGGCAAGAGCTAATATATATGAAGTAATTTAGAGTCCCATAGACAAGTTATGTAAACCCTAAGGCCGAGTTTTCACGCGGCTTATATCACGAACTGCGGATTTGTGCGCCGTATTGAGCGCACAAATCCGCCGTGAATACGGACAGGGGCGGTGGCCGGAGCGCTGCGGGGGCGCCGCTCCCGGCCCCATAGACAATGCATAGTTTTACCTGGCGCTCCCGCGCCCGTAAATATGTGCATGTCACTTGCTCTTCTCCCCCCGCGGTCAGGATTTTATCCTGACGGAGGAGGATGACATTCCCACAGTTCTCATATGAGAGGCATTGGATTACCGTAATGACCCCCCCAACCCTTTTTCTCCGACGGATTGGCCGGCAGTATTGAAGCGCAAATCCGGCCGCGGAAAAAGAACGGCGCCAATCCGTCGGCAAAAAACCGGGTGAACGGGGCCTTAAAAACGCCAGAAGCCAGTTTTTTGCCTCTCTGACAGAGCCCATTTTTTAAATCTGGCATGTCACCTTGTCAGAATAACTTTGACACTTACCTATCCATGTGATTTCAGAGTTTGTTTTCTTGTGATACATTGTGCTTTAAGATAGTAAGAAATTTTGGTTCAAAAAATCCTTGTTTGTTTGTGAAAAATATCAAAGTATCGTGAAAAATTTCTGCGTCTAAGACAGTTATTCCACTCAAAATAGTTTATAACTAACATCTACCATATATCTACTGTTTGTTGGCATAATTTTTTTAAATGTCGTTTGTCTTTTTTTTTTTTTTTTTTTACATTAGGGGGCTTAGAAATTTAGTAGTAATTTTCAAGAAAATTCTCAATATGCATTTTTTTTAGGGACCAGTCCAGTTCTAACGTGACTTTGATTAGCCTGTATGTTAGGTACCCCGGAGAAGGACTTCATCTAAGAAACTACACCCCTTTAAAGTATTCAAAACAGCATTTAGGAAGTTTATTAACCCATTAGGTGTTTCACAGGAATTAAAGCAAAGTGGAGATGAAATTTCAAAATTTCTATTTTTATCCATTATTCACAAGAACACGGTAGAGGTCATCAGTGAAATATTGATTCCCCAGATTCTGCTGTGTTCAGAGATATCCTATATGTGGCCTTAGTGCGTGACTTGGTTCAACCACAAGCCTCAGAGTAGGAGCACCACCTACCTGACATTTGGGTCTCATTTTCTTTTTTTTTTTTATGCCCAAAGATAAGGGGGAGGGTGGGGGAAGGGAGATGGGTCAAAAGAGGAGGAGGCAGTATGCAGCCAAGGCCCAAACCAGGAGTACAAGGATCCCCCGCCAGGTCATGGTATGGCACAGCAGGGTTACGATTAAGATTAAGATCATCTCTCTGAAGATGTAAGGTGTCTCAAAGAAAAGCTACGAAGGGTGAGACCATCAGATCACGGAGCAATTTAGACAAACTTAGGATAACTTATGAGAAAGGAAAGGGGGAATAGCCAGTCAGGGCCAGAGCTCCACCATCATCCTCCAGAGCAACAGGTCGGTCAGTGCCAAACAGGATGTGTCAGATTAGCACAAATTGATATAATGGGAAGATTCGCAAAATCTGAACCAGTCATCCCATATCTTATAAAACATCACACCATCACCCACCGAATCACACCTAATCTCCTCCCACCTACAGATTCTGTGTATCTCCTCGAACCAATCCGTAGTGGTAGGAGGGGCTGTGGATCTCCATAATCTAGGGATAATAGCCTTGGCGGCATTCAACAGAAAGGTGATCAGTTTACCTTTGACGGAGTAGGGTGGATCCTGAATTAACATAAAGAGCAGAACGGTCGGATCATTACTCAGTGTTTCACCCGTTACCAAGGCAATCGCACGGATAACCTGAGACCAAAAGGGCTGAAGGGAGGAACATTTCCACCACGTATGTAGCATTGTGCCCTCCTCTCTATAGCACCTCCAGCACAGGCTGGGGACGGAGGAGTAGATAGAATGTAAAAGTGTAGGGTCTCTGTACCACCTGGAAATGATTTTATAGTTAAGTTCTTGAATTCTCACGGAAACCGAGGACCTGCGAGCCAATAGCAATACCCGAGTCCACTCCGCCTCAGAAAGCTCCCTAGAGATTTCCTGTTCCCACGCTACTTGATAGCGGAACTTAATGAATGTCTCAGCCTGTGTCAGCAGACCATAGATCCTAGACAAGAGATGCTTATGAAATGGAAGCCGACAACACCAATTTTCATAGGTGGAATGGGCTCGATTAAATGCCACAGGCTCCTGGTACGCCGAGCACAGGCTGCGAAGCTGATGGGAAGAAAATCTCGAGAACCTGGGGCAATGAAGTTCGGTCCTCAGCGCTGAGTACGTTTTGACCTCCCCACTACAATAGACATCCCTCATGACCCCACATCCCCTATCCCCTCCCCAACCCAGCCCCACAAAAGTCAGTGCTTCTGGGATTCTCGGATTACCAGTAAGCGGGGTAAGGAGACCCCCCGGTTTCAGAATGGGCACAGAGGAGGGATAAGACCTACGTATTCGTACCACAGTTTGTGTAATAAGAGGAAGGGACACAAGCCACTTTTTGGGAAGCCACATGGGCGGTAACCAGGGAATTGCCGCCGTTGGTGACCCATACAGTTCAGCTTCAATTCGAACCCAGGATTTCGTCCGAGAGTTATGAAAACTATCTAATATTCTGATCGCTGCCGCCGCAAAATAGTATGCCTGAAAATTTGGGACCGACAGCCCTCCCTCTGCTTTGGGCTTCATCAAGATATTTTTAGAGACCCTAGGGTGCTTGTGTGACCAGACAAACTGCATGACCATACTATGTAGAGAACTGAAGAAAGGCTTAGAGATGAGAACCGGTATAGTCTGGAACAGGTACAGTAACCTGGGGAGAATGTTCATCTTGACTGTTAATTCGGCCCATCCAAGAGAAGTCTTTGTTATTCAACTTAGAGAGGTCGATACGAATTGAGTTAACTGGTGGAAAATTGAGAGAGAATATTTTGTTAGGATCTGCAGGAATATTAATTCCCAGATATTTGATATGTGAGGAGGCCCATGAGAAGGAATAATTTCCCTTGAGTCTAGTAACTGTTGGAGAGGGAAATATTCAGAGCCATACTTTTGGCCATATTCACTTTATGGTTGTTGAGCGATCCAAAAGTACTTAAAGGGGTTGTCTCGCTTCAATGATTCGGTTTTAATGAAAATATATTTAAAAAAACAAGCAGCTTTGCAATATATGTTCATTACAAATGTCCTACTGATTGAGTTATCCCTGTTAGTAATAGTGCATCAGCTCCTCAAATCCCTATAGCAGCTGACATGTTGATCTTTCTCACTGGCTGCCAGGCCTGGTGACTCATCACCTTCTGAATACAGGTCTAAGCAGAGAGCCCCTCCCGCATAGTATGCTTCTGTAGGGAAGGGAGGGCTCTGACTTCTGTATCTGTGTAGCTGGATTAATCCTGTGTGTACCTGCTTCCTCTCTACACAGATTGAGGAGAGCAAAGGTGAGGCTGATCAGCAGTGAAGTGTGTAACTATAATCATGTGTCTGTGGAGCTCTGACTATACTAATAGAACAGATCAGGGAGGCATGTGAACGATTCATACTCTGCTGTATTAGTGACACATCCTGAGTATAGTAACGCACTTCACAGCTGCCCTGTGTCTGTTCTGATAGGGTTTATTTGTTGCTGGAGATGTGGAGATTTGTATGCTAAGCAGGGGGTATAGGAACACTCACATCCCCCCTGCTCTATTAGCATACACAGCTTCACAGACCTCTCCACACTCATAGATCAGCCCTCTCCTGTCTCCGTGGAGCGGACAGTGGCAGCAAACCCCCTCGCCCTCCCCCTGCTGTATAGAAGTTATGTAGGAGAGCTTTCTGTGTGCTGAGTGGTGGGGGGGTAAGAGGGAGGAGAAGAGGCAGACAAGAAGCACGTCCCTAAATTCAAATATCCTTTGCTCTAGACACATTGAAGCAGGCTGAAAGCTTGTAATGAGACTACTCCTTTAACGCCTGAAGAATGGAAGGGAGGGAGGAGTGAGGCTCCGTGACATACAGTAACAGGTCGTCCGCAAAAGCTGAACATTTCACATCCATCTTGCCACATGTTATCCCATGAATGGAAGCGGTCATATGGATGTCCTGGAGCAAGTGCTCCATGAGTAGAGTGGGTAGAGAGGACACCCCTGCCTGGTACCATTATGTATGGAAAACGGCTCGGAAAGCATGCCGTTAACCCGGATTTGTGCTTGTGGATGACAATAGAGAGCGAGAACCTTGTCATGGAGGACCGGGCCTATGCCCAGTGAAGTAAGAGCCCCCGAAAGAAAAAGACCAATCGACACGGTCGAAGGCCTTTTCCGATCAAAAGAAAATTTAGCATGCAGGGGATTCAGATCTCGCACATGGTTAATTAGCGTAAAAGTCTTGAGAGTGTTCTCTCGCTTCTCTCGCTGGAATAAAACCCACCTGTTCTGGGTGGATATGCTCATTTAGCAGGGGATTCAGCCTCGGGGCAATAAGTTTGGCAAAAATTTTGGCATCGGTATTGATTAAAGAAATTGGACGGTAGCTCTGAAACAAAGCTGGGTCCTTCCCATCTTTGGGGATGACCGTGATGTGGGCTTTGAGGAATTCCGGGGTAAAAGGAGAGGAGTGGGAGACCGAGTTGAAGCTATACAGGATTGGGGGGGTAAGGTCCTTTTGCAGGAACTTATAGATTTTGGCAGTGAAGCCATCTGGGCCCGGACTCTTTCCCACCGGCAATGAGGCTATAGCTGAGGGGAGAAGGGGGTTTCCAAGGAGCTGGCGACATCCGTATCTAGGGCTGGGTGAGCCGTGCGCTTCAGGTAATCCTGCAGCGCAATCAAACAATCTGTATTGCCTAATCTGAGTTGGTTCGGGAAGGTTGTAAAGAGTCGAGTAGTGCTCATGGAACACTGTCAATATATCCTCAGTCAGATGTACCAGTCTCCCCCTTTCCCTCCCCCCCCCACCGCCGTCTTGATCTGAGGGACAAATAGTGAAGCCTTTTTGTCCCGTAATGCCCGTGCCAAGTATCTGCCCGGTTTGTTGCTCCACTCGTAGAAGCCCGCCTCCCGTATCTGTCGGTACCGTTTGTGCTTACGCTCCATTAGAGCAAGAACTGCATGACTTGAGTTTGAGCAGAGTTCTCAGGTCTGATTCAGATCCCGATGTTTTATGCGTGGCCTCCGCCGAGTGGAGCTCCGCTAGCAGCGAATGAAGTTTGCTCACCGCCTCGCGTTTCAGTCGGGCACCATGTTTTATCAGGACTCCACGCATGAGGCACTTCAATGCCTCCCACCGAATCTGAGGGGTTGTTGGATCATTGCTATGATGATCCTGGAAGTTTGAAATAGAGGCCTGAAGCTCTTCATGCATAGTGTCCTGCAAGAGGGACTCATTCCAGGCAAATGGGGGCCGCTTGAAGTGCGGCAGGTCTAGGTCACAATGTATTGGAGCATGATCGGAATGGAGCATCACATCAATCTCAGTGTTTGTTACAAAAGGGAGTAGGGAGTGCTGAGTGAGAATATAGTCAATGCGACTATACATCTGATGAGGGTTAAAAAAAAAAAGTGTTAGTCCTCTCAACGGGTGCATAAGGGCAGCAGGCATTCTGACAGCTGCAATCCCTTTGTAACAAATTCCTAAGCTTGTTAAGCACACGGTGAGGAACAGAAGATCTCGCTCGAGGGTATCGAGAGATAGGAGTGGGCTTATAGTTGAAATCCCACAAAGTACTATTTGACCTTGAGCAAAAATGTAAGCTCATCCAGCACCTTGGCGAGAAAGGAGACCTGACCCTTATTAGGAACATAAATATTAGCAATTGTATAAATGTGACTCTGGAAACTACACTTCAGGAAAATCCCTCTAGCATCCTCATCCTTTATGGTGTAAAGATGTTGGGAGGGATTATGCACGAGGGGAACCTTCGTTTCTGATCAGGTTGCGTTTTATGGAAACCAGGCAGGGTAGACTCATTTATGAAGAAGCGCTCTGGGTTGCAGAAGGGTGTGTCTCTTGTAAAAAAATAAATGAGATTTAGTTTTTGCATATGGTAAAAGTTTGACGTTTTTTAGGCGAGTTAGTCCTTGAATTAAGGGACGTAACCCTCAAGTTATGCATTCATAAGCCAGGAGAACACACAAAGGAGGGTGCTAGGATGATATCGGAGTGATGAAGGGATCGGTCCCGACTGGCTGGGGAGGTAAGAATGGGAAAGGATAAAACAACAAAGTCCGACAGGGCCTACAGAACCAAAACATGGAGAAAAAACAAAGGTGCAGTCTAAGAGCTGCGAAAGACCAACACTGTGCGTTAGCCGGAGAGGACCAGAACGGCTTTTGGGGGGCCCGACATGGACGCCGGTGAGAAGGGTTCCCACAAGGTAAGAATAGTTCATACCACAAGAGCTCCAAGTGGCAGGAGTGACTGTCTGAAGGTCAAAGGGTGTCAGGCACATTGAAATCATGATGTAGGCAAATACAATCAACATTTCCATTACCCAACCACCCCAAGGAAGATTACATTTCGAAATGGGACACTGAACAACACATCAATTACGTATGGGTATCTCACATATCTAGAAGACCAGTTCAGCGAAGAGGACCAGAAGATACCGCAGAGGCAGCCGGGACTCTCCTTCGTCTGTTCGGGCGTTGAGACTTCGGAGAGGTGGTTGAAGAAAGCCGACGAGGTGGTTGCTGGTTGGCGGAGGGTAGTCCAGGAAAGCTTGTGTCAGTTGCGCTGTGCCACTCGGGGAGATCCACTTGTGGTAGTCCCAGGGCAGAGAGAGAAGTCGGAAGATCATCCAGTGACCGAAATGTCGTCGTGGTGTCGCCTTGTTTCACCTGTAGGGCAAACAGGAAGCCCCAGCGATATTGGATGTTGCGCTCTCGGAGAATAGCGAGCAGAGGCTTGAGGGCGGATCTCATTTTGAGGGTCCGCCTGGATAAATCGGGGTATAGTCCGACTGTTGTGCCCTCGTAGCGGACAGATCCCATGAGACGGGCCTTCCTCAAGATCTCCTCCTTAATATTATAGTGGTGGATTCTGCAAATAATGTCTCTTGGATTGGTGGGGTCTTGACTCTGGGGGCGAAGTGCCCTATGAGCTCCATCGAATTCTATGAAGGTGTCAACAGGCCGTCCCAGAATGCTGTTGAATATTTTGACAATTATTCCTTTTTGCTTCTCAAAGATTCAGTGAATCAGAAGTAAATTGAGGATTTGTTACAATCTATAGAGGGCGCAGTGAGCTTTCCAGCTCCTTTCCCATAATACCTTGTGATATGCAGATGCTTAGTGTGGGCTAAAAGGCAATCAAAACACTACACACCCTTTAAATGGTGTCTCCATAAGGAGAGATGTTCCCCTTCTTCAGCCACTCATGCCTCCACCAGTCAAGCCAATATGCTCTGCTCTACACTGATGAGGGGCAAAACCCAGAAACGGCGTATGTAGATGAGCAATATTGGCTTGACAATTATTCCTTTTTGCTTCTCAAAGATTCAGTGAATCAGACATAAATTGAGGATTTGTTACAACCTATATAGGGGGCGCAGTGAGCTTTCCAGCTCCTTTCCCATAATGCCGTTGAATATTTTAGTAAGAGTCGGGGTCAGCTCAGAAGTGCGCATAGTTTCGGGAAGGCCACGCAGCCTGATGTTGCAGCGGTTTCGGTTCTCCAGATCGTCGAACTGTGATACAAGATGGTTGTGACGCACAATCTGGTCGGCCAGTGCCGTTTGGAGACCTGTTATTGCATTAGAAGATCAGTCTTGCACATGTTCAAGCTGTTGACACTTCTGTTGTAATTCTTCCACAGCGGTCTGGACTGGTTGTAGATCTTGGTGCCAGGCCCTTCTCAAATCCTGGCTGAACTGCAAAACATCCGCCTTTGAGGGAAGAAGAGAAAGCAAGGCTTGTAACTCTGGGTGAGACGAAAGAGCCAGGAGCGCCGCGTCTGGAGACGGTAGAGCTGAGGGTAACAGTCCAGCATTTTGTTGAGAAGCAGAGGTGACCTGAATCTGGGAGAAGTGAGACTGAGGCAGGACGAGGGCTACTGACCCACGTTGGGGACTCCGGGTTAGATGTCCAGGTCACCTCTTGCACCGTGGACAAGCGCTTGTTGCTTGATCGGTCCCAGGATCCATCCCCCGGTCCCGTGAGGTGGATATCAGTGTTTGTCAATCTCTCCAAGGAAAGTCTTGAAGTCCTGGGAGGCTCAGCCTCAGTGGAGACCCCAAACTGGTGGCACGCAGTGGATACAGAGAGGGGCTGGAGCTGAGAAATATGTGGAGGGACATGATCCCCTGTGGCGTGTGTCCCAAGAGGCTCAGCTCCGTCCTGAGGAGAGTCCCACAACTCTGCCAAAGGGCCCGGCTGGATCAGGGCCCAGGGTCGGGAGTGAACCATGGCAGAGGTAGTAAGGAGTTGCCGGTTTGCTTCAGGGTCCTGCGACTTGGTCTCCACATTGGAGGTCTGAGGGACAAAGGCATGCTGTAGGGTATTGCTTCCTGACATCCCCTGTACGGGTGCAGCGCGGGCAGCACATGCAGTCATGACCTGATGGTCTCCAAACGAACTCTCCGCTGCCCAGTTAATAGAATCTCCCACACTGGTGTCAGGGTCAGCTGGTAAGATGGCCATTTCAACCCCTCCAGCACAACGGATCCCCCTTTCTGCATAGGTCCCCTTGCAGCCTGCTGAGGAGTCGCAACAGGTTTAGGGTGAGGGGCAAAGCTCCCCCTTAGTGGAATCTGCTCCCGTTGAGTATTGCCGCCCTGAAACTGTGATGGCGTCTTCAGCACCTCGTGTTGGCTCAAAATGGCGGGCGTGGAGCGCGGGCCCGCAGCGGGTACGGGCCCCGAACGAGGGATTGTCCCACAGGGGAGGCTAAAAGGCTCGGGGACCGAGCTGTTTCACATGGCAGGAGAGAGTCCTCTGATAGGTAAGGTCACTGAGTCGCAGGGGAACCGCACGGTACCTCGATTGCTGGCAGGGGCCCGCAGTCCTGCGTTCGCCGACTCTGCTTCACCGGAGCGGGAGCGCAGACAATCTCTGGTGCGGCCGGAGAGTGTTGCTGCCAGGAGGAAGGTGAGCCGCTGGAGCTGGCAGGTCTGTGGGTTGTGCTGCGGGCGCTCAGCGAGGAGGTAGATGCTGGGGAAGATGGGGCCGATGCAGGGGCCTCGTGCGGGGCCTTATCCTCTTCCTCCATGTCCTGTAGCGGCGAGAAGAAGTTTGAGATAGGGATTTCTCCCAAGTAGGCAGCCTTAGATAGCTTGGGAGCTTTTCTCCCCTTTCTGGGTCACATTTTGATAGTGATCCTTCAGTTTTCAGCTATGTCCTGCCAGGAGCTCAGTCTGTGTGCGTCCTGTCTCCTCACATGGCAGGCCACGCCCCTGGGGTCTCATTTTCATTATGATTTTATTTAGGCACCATTTCAGGTTTGCGGACACCCTAAGGTGCTAAAACTTAATAAACACCCCTAAAAAAGACCCCATACTGGAAACTACACCCTTTAAGGAATATATCCAGGGATGTGGTGAGTATATCGACCCCTCAGGTGTTTCACTAATTTTTTTTAGCTTTAGGCTGTGAAAATGAAAAAAAAAAATTCCAACAATCTGCAGTTTTAGCTGAAAATGTGTAATTTTTACAAGAAATCCTGGGGAAAAAGCACCCAAAATTTTTATTACGCAATTTCTTCCAAGTTCGGCAATACCCTACATGTGGGTGTAAACTGCTGTTTGGGCACATGTCAGGGCGTATAAGGGAGTGTTATTTGGCTTTTGGAACACAAATTTTGGTGGGATCATGTCGCATTTGCAGTGATATAAATTTTATATAGTTTTTATGTTTTATTACTTTTACGCAATAGAAATATAGGTCTATAACAAAATTGTGTTTTTATGTTGTCCTATTCTGATAGCCATAACTTTTTTTTTATTTTTCTGTGTACGGAGCTGATTATGGGCTTGTTTTTTTGCGGGATGAGTTGACATTTTTATTAGTACCATTATGAGGTGGGGTGGGGCAGATGACTCTGATCACTTTTTATTAAGATTTTTGTGAGGCATTTTGAACAAAATACAGCATTCCTGGTAGTTTTTTATTTTGACAGCGGTCACCGTGCGGTATAGATGACATGCTAGTTTTACTCAGCAGGTCGATACGATTACAGTGATACCAAATTTGTATATTTTTTTTTTTTACTGCCTTTACACAATAAAACCACTTTTATTCAAAAAGGAAAACACGTATTTGCATCGCCATAGTCTGAGAGCCACAACTTTTTTTATTTTTCTGTGTATGAAGATGAGTAGGGGCTTGTTTTTTTGTGGGATGAGTTGACATTTTTATTGGTATCATTTTTGGGGGGACAAGACTTTTTGATCAGTTTTAAATCGTTTTTTGGAAGGCAGGGTGAAGAAAATACTGCAATCCTAGTAATGTTTTGTTGTTTTTATTTTTAACAGCGCTCACCGTGCAGTATCCATGACAAGTTAGCTTTACTCTCTGGGTCAATAAGATTACGGTGATATCCAATTTATGTAGTTTTTTTTTGAAGCACACAAAAAAAAGTTTTATTGTGTAAAACAATATCTATACATCACGGTCTTCTGAGAGCCATAACTTTTTTAGTTTTCCATATACAGAGCTGTGGAAGGACTTTTTTTTTTTTTTTTGAGGGATGAACTGACGTTTTAATTGGTACAACTTTGTTTATATGAGTTTTTATCGCTTTTTATTCCATTTTATGTGCTGCAGGATGAACAAAAATTCTGTGACTTTTTTTATGGCGTTCACCGTATGGGTTAATTGACAGATTTATAGGGTGGGTCGTTACGCATGCAGCGATACCAAATATGGGTACTTTATTTTTTATCTTTTTTGGGGCGATTGCCGTTTGTAAAAGGAAAAAGGGCGGTGTACATGTTTTTAATTTTATTTTTTGTTTTACTTTTTTTTTTTTTTTTTACTTTTTCAAATTATTTCACTTTTCCCCAGAGGGGATTTGTAACAGCAATCTTCAGATTGCCAGTTATGTCTTCAGATTGCTGTTACAATGGTAGACCAGTACATAGCATTGCTGCTGTGTATTGGTCGCCATGGTAACCGTTGGTCACCGTGCCCACAATGCATTGTGGGCATGGTGATGTCACCAGACGGTCCAGATGCTTTCAGAAAGCATTTGGGCCATCGGGTAAGGGATCAAAAGGCGGCATCTCCGCCGCTTGCTGCTCTGATGGCAGGCAGAAGGAGCTCACTCCTCCCGCCTGCAGCTTCATTATTGCGACCATGACAGGTCGCGATAATGAAGCGTTAATCACCCGCGGTCCCATGTCGCGATTGTGCGGGGCTCAGCTGTAAGCCCGCACGATCGCCAGTACGTATGCATACATCCATTTGCGGCAACGCACTTCCCGCTAGAACGTATGCATACGTCCGATGTCGGGAAGGGTTAATGAAGTAAGATATGAAAGATAAGAAAACACAATTCTAACTAACCTATATCTTGAAATGGAAAAACACATCTTCCAAGGCATCCACTTTTATATTTTTAGTATGCAGTTTATTTTAGTGAAAACTACTTGTCATAAAGTTAATATTGGTACTTGCTGAATAAGGTCCAGTAATAGAAATACATGCATATTTGGTTAGTTCTAAAGGTTAAAATCTATCCGAATTCAGATTAACTCAAAGGAAATGCAATGATATGTTTAAAAAGATACAAAATTACTCTGCACAAAGTTTCAACAAAGTTCAGTAATGATAATCACTAAAACAAAAGAGAAATAACAAGGATTAATGTATTGAATTATACAGACACTGAAAGAAAGATAATTGAAAACATTTAAAAGACAAGGGCAAAGACTACAAACCAGATCAAGAAACCGTGCGAGCCACAAATCCTAAAAAAGCAGAACAAAATTAATTTAATTTGGAGTGACAATATTTTAAGTGAAAATCCATTAAGGCTCTCGTTGATGCGGTAGCTTTTTCCACTTTACCTCTGTAATTAACTAAAACATGGTCAATGCACTGTACGCACAACAGTTTTGGATTGCAGTTATGTGCCTTCTTGAAATGACCTGGGATGGGTTTCAGGACTGAAATGTTGTCTTAATCCTGTGCTGCCACTATTCTAAGTGCAGTTCACACCTCCTATTTAAAAACACAGTGGCCTAGCCAGTCTCCAGCTGAGGCAACAAACTCCAGTGTAGCCCAGTGACTACCCCGAAACCTGAATGATCTAGAGAAGATTTGTATGGAGCAATGGGCCAAAATCCTTGCTTCAGTCTGTGCAAACTTGGTCAAGAACTACAGGAAATGTCTGACCTCTGTAATAAGCCTTTGAAACCACCAGATAAATGTAGTTCTTATAGACCACTTTCATTGATGTGCATGCTAAAATACTAACAAGTGTCAGCAATAACGTTAGAGCCTGTTATTCTATCAGTGGTAGGTTCAGATCAGTTTGGATTTATGCAAGGGGAAACCACTGACCATTAATTTGTAGATTATACACCAATTTACAAGACTGTCATGATGATACAGGGCAACGGATCATAGCAGTGCTTGACCATGAAAAAGCTTTTGATTCTGTAGACTGTTACTTTATGCAGGAAGTCTTAAAGCATATGGGCATACCTTAGTTTTCTTAAGTGGTTACACTTAATTTATCTTAAACCAACGGCTAGGTTCAGAGTAAACGGGTATGTTTCTGATCCCTTTCCTTTGGAGAGGGGCACCAGTCAGGGATGTCCCCTATCCCATTTTATTGTTTGCACTAATGATGGAACCTCTATAACTCATGGCTGAACAAAGCAACATTATTGGCTGGCAGGTCGCAAGGATCACCGAAAAATTGTGTTTGTATGCAGAAGATATGCTGGTACATCTAGCAGATCTCAGTCGGTCTTTAGAAGCTCTGCTTGACACGGTTTATTGAATGTTGTCATTCTCTGGACTTAAGTCGGTGCTATACCCAGACATATTCCAATAACAGTGGCACACTATAAACTGAAGCAATATCAAAGGGGACATAGGAATTTTGAAAAAAGCATTTCTGCTATCTAGGATATATGAAAAGTTTTTCAAGATTCTCAGTTCACACTTTTGATCAAAACTGTTTAAGCCACCTCCGAACTTCAACGGGATCTCAAGGCAGGTGGTCCTACACTATTGATTCCTACACTATTGATACCTCTCGTTTGGGTCCTATTCAGACCTTCATAATCCAGGGAATGAAGGAACCAGCTTACAAGTTACACTGCACTGATTAAAAAGCCATGTCAAGGTGGGTGGAGTGCAAAAAAACAAAATGGAGGCAGCCAATCCTCCAAACTCAAACTAAAAGCAATATATGGTTATGCACATCCAAAAAAACATTTTTGAAAAAAATGAACATAGGTGCAACACTGGTGCGGCTGCAGTATACATACATATTCCAATAACAGTGGCACACTATAAACTGAAGCAATATCAACGGGGACATAGGTGCTATACCCAGTTGATGAGATTCAGGAATTTGTTGTTTCTCCTAAATTGCAATTGTTAGTTGTGGATCAATTTAAATACCTTGGGGTGGTTATTCATAAAGATCCATATAAATGCTTTACTCTTAATTAGGCCCGATTAATGTACATTATAGGTCAGAAGCTTAAGGCGTGGGAGGGGTTGCTATTGTCCTTAATTGCTCGTGTTAATGTTTTCAAAATGATGATATTCCTTATACTTTTATACTTGTATAGAGTGGTTCCACATATTCTACCCAGGTCGCATTTTGCAGCCATAAACAAACTCCTGACTGTTTCTATGAAAAGGTCAAGTCCCAAGACTTAATAGAAATACCCTGAAGGCACTGGGAGAACAGGGTGGCCCAGCTTTATCAAATATGTATTTCTAATACATAGCAGAGCAGTTGTCCTACACTGCTTGGTGGATCAGAGCGAATTCCAATAATCCGGCTATGGTTTTGGAGGCCACGCTGGTTGGCTCCTATGAAGCCCTAACTAGTATGATTTATAGAGATGGTAAATATGAAGTCCGGAACAACACCTTATTGGAAGCTAATGTTGCTGCTTGGAAATCTTTTGTAGAGGTCGCGGGTGAGAGGAATGGTAGTGGTTCATGGTCACCTTGCCTCCCTTTATGGAGAAATTCAAAACTTTCGGAGCAAGTTAATCCTTGCCAGAGTTAGAATTCTGGCTCTAAATGGGGATTAGGTATTTAAAACAACTTTATGACAAAGGAGTTTTTCGATCTGTT
Source organism: Phyllomedusa bahiana (assembly GCA_025379985.1). Taxonomy (NCBI): domain Eukaryota; kingdom Metazoa; phylum Chordata; class Amphibia; order Anura; family Hylidae; genus Phyllomedusa; species Phyllomedusa bahiana. Next base: position 51,619 of record JAODAL010018654.1, on the reverse strand, counting down.
TTGTTTCTTCAGCAGGGTTTTATATTGCCAGTTCTGCTTCCGAAACCTGCAATTATGTCATGCCTACTTTGCTCACTTTGGGAGTTGAGTGCTTCAGGTATAATGTGGACATTTGGTATAGGTGGCTAGGAGAGTGACTCTTAAGAAACCTGTCTCATCATTTTATAAAACGTTTGTGCTTTGTCAGGAAACTCCGTTGGCCATATCCTTTGAGAGGTAGAGAGGGGACATTCCAGCCTTAGAAAATAATTATCTCAATTAATTGATGCCCTCATGGCATTCTTCTATAATTTAGTGCCAGGATCGACTGATTCAGTGTAAATGACTGCACAGAGTATACCACACTACAGTGCATACAGATGCTACCTGTACTACGTGTAAGGGAGTGCGAGGTACTTGGTTTCATATGATATGGGACTGTCCAATCTTGAAAGGCTTTTGGACTGATATTCACAGCTTTCTGCGGTGTCTGTCTGGTGGTGTAGTAAGGTCTTCTAGCATGCAGTCCATGCTGATGTAAACGGAACACTTGGGTGCCTCTAGCCTCCCTTAATCCCTTCCTGACATAGGACGTACTGGTACGTCCTAGCGGGAAGTGCCTTCCTGCAAATGGACGTACCGCATGCCGCGTCACTCCGGCTGCGGGTGATTAACCCCTTAGCTGCCACGATGTATTGCCAGAGCTGAGGGATAGACAGATGTGAGCTCTTTCTGTCTTTTCATGGTGCAGCAGTGAATACCTGCAAGAAACACTTCTGGGCTGTCTGTGACATTACCATGCTCCGCATTGCCGGGCATGGTGAGTGACAGTCGCCATGGAGACCAGTATACAGCAGCAATGCTCTGTAATTTTCTCTATTGTATCAGTGAGTAAAGTAAGTAAAACACGAAAAATAAAATGTGTTCACCACCCTTTTCCTCTTTAGTAGCCCATCACCCCCCAAAAAAAACAAATTAAAGTACACATTTGTTATCGCTGCATGCGTAACGACCTACCCTATAAATCTGTCATGTCAATTAACCTGAACGGTAAACTCCTTTAAAAAAAAAAATTACAGAATTGCACAGAAAATATTGTTTTACCCAATAAAACTTTTTTTTTTTTAAAGCGCTTTAACATAAAAAACTATATTAATTGGGTATCGCTGTAATCGTATCGACCCACAGAGTAAAACCAACATGTTACGTATACTTCACAGTGAGCGCTGTTAAAAATTAAGAACATTACTACCTTGTCCCCCAAAAATATCAATACAAACATCAACTCATCCCGCAAAAAACAAGCCCTTACACAGCTCCGTACACAGAAAAATGAAAAAAAAAGTTATGGCTCTGACTATGATGACATACTTTTTGAATAAAAGTGGGGTTTTTTTGTGTAAAATCAGTAAAACATTTAAAAAAAATAGAAATTGGGTATCGCTGTAATCATATTGATCTGCTGAGTAAAGCTAGGATGTCATTTAGACCGCACGATGACCGCTGTAAAAAAATAAAAATAACTCTACCAGAATTGCTTTATTTTGTTCAAAACGCCTCACGATTCTTAAGGAAAAGTGATCAAAGCGTGATATGCACCACATAATGGTACCAATAAAAACTCATCCTGCAAGAAACCGGCCTTTACTCGGCTCCGTACACAAAAAAAAAAAAAAAAAAAACTAATGGCTATCAACCTATGAAGACCTAAAAAACGCAATATTTTTTGTAAACTCATTTCTATTGTGTAAAAGTGATAGTACATAAAAAAGAACTATATAAAAATTTATATCATTGCAGTTGTACCGACCCGCATGATATTTGTCATGTCACTTACGCCACACGGCGATTGCTGTAAAACTGAAGCCAAAAAAACGTCGCAACTGCGTTAAACCCCACCCGCCATTTTCATGACCCAATGCTAAAAAAAAAGCCATGGAACACCTGTGTGCCTGAAATGCACAATACACCCCTAAATGAGATCCATGAGGGGTGTTGAATCCAAAATGGGGTGACTTCTGGAGGTGTCACCTGTTCTGGTAGTTTGGGGGCTTTGCAAATGCGACCTGGCACCCATCAAAATCTGTGTTGCAAAACCCGCATATAGGGTATTACCGAACTTCGAAGAAATTGCGCAACAAAATTTAGAGTGCACTTTTCCAGGATTACTTACAAAAATTAAACATTTTCAGCTAGATTGTTTGAAAAAAATATTTTCTTAATTTTCACCACCTAATGCTAAAAAAAAATTTGTGGAACACCTCGATATACTCACTACACCACTGGATATATTTCTTAACATGGGGTCTTTTTAGGGGTGCTGATTAAGTTTTAGCACCTTAGGGTGTCCGCAAACCTAGAATCACGCCTAAATAAAATCGTATTGAAAATGAGACCCCAAAGTCTGGTAGGTGCTCGTTCTACTCTGATGCTTGTGATTGAGCTAAATAGCGCACCAGGGCCACATATCGGATATATCGACCATGTTCCAGTGGAAAATGGATAAAAATGTAAAATCTGCAACAAAAAAAAAGTGAAATTTTGAAATTTCACCTCCAATTTGCATTAATTTCTGTGAAGTATCTAATGGCTTAACTTCCTAAATGCTGTTTTAAATACTTTAAGGGGTGTAGTTTCTTAGATGGAGTCATCTATGGGGGTATCTAACATATGGGCCCCTCAAAGCCACGTCAGAACTGGACTGGACCCTAAAAAAATCTGTTGAAAATGCTCTTGAAAATGTGAAAAATTAGTACTAAATTTCTAAGCCCCCTAATATTGTAAAAAAAAAAATCAAAAAATGGCAACCTACAGTAGACATATTGTAGATGCTAGTTATAAACTATTTTGAGTTTTTGTCTTAAATTTTTGAAGTTTAAAATGGGAAACGTTTCCAAATTTTCAAGATATTTTGATATTTTTCACAAACAATGATTGTATGAACAAAAACTTCTTACTATCTTAAAGCACAATGTGTCATGAGAAAACAATCTTAATCACATGGATAGGTAAAAATGTCAATGTTTTTCTCTCACATAAAATGTCACGTCAAATTTCAAAAATTTGGCTGTCAGGAAGGCCAAAACTGGCTTTGGCGGTAAGGGGTTAATACTAGACTGGCCCTTCCTGGACAGGTTGCACCATAGAATAGCCTGCTGGACTTGTTCAATGATCTTCTACCCACTAGGTTTGAAAAAAAGTTCTAGTGCTTTATGATGATTTATGCCAGGAAAACCATCTTATTGAAATGGAAGACACCGAAAATACCCTTTATTTCACGTTTGGGACAACTAATGAATTCTGATTTGTCGTTATATTGACCATTGAATTGACCATTTATGGGCTCCGAGGGTCTTGGCACTAGTTTTTTTTTTTTTTTTTTCCCCCGTCCCCCCCCCCCCCCCCCCTTTTCAGGGCTGAGGTGTAATGTTTTTGTTTTGCTTACAAGTATTTTTGGGGGTCAGTTTGCATGTAATTCTGCTTGTCACCCCGGAGTGAATAATCTGTAAAAGGCGTAAATTCAGGGTTTTTGGCTTTGGGGTTTTTTTTTTTTCCCCCTTTCCGGAAATGTTATTAAAACATAGTCTGTACAAAAAGAAATCTATCAAAATAACTATGCTGTTCTTGTGCTACATACACACATGTATGTGTATAGAAAAAAAAGGGTCAGCCCCAAAAATAAATTTATTTTTTTAATCTCTGTAAGGTTAGGGGCAGATGGTCTGGTAGCTGTTACTCTTGTTTTACTGGCAAACTTGTTCTGCAATTTGGGTGCCCGAAACAGAATGTTTTCTAGCAGCCACCTTGTGACTCTAATTTTAATATCCAAATTTATTTCGTTTCAACCAAACTATAATTCTTAGCCATGCTAAGTTGGTATATATGTAAATACTTGGGTAGCCTTGTAATAGTCTTTTTATTTTAGGTAAAAACCAGGTAACTTAAAAAAAACCTGACTCTGCTAAGAAAAAGGGGACTCTGATGAAACAGGAAGGGCCTGCTCAAAGGGGAGTCCGGGCCTGGGCCTCTCACCTTTTCCCCGGCCCAAACCCAGAAAAAAATGGGGGAGGCATGAGGGAAAAGGAATTAGCCTAAGTTTTCAGAGCCAAAAAAATGAAAGGAATGAAAGAACTTTTAGTAGCTGCAAAAGTAAATTCGAGTGCTATAAAACTGCAACTCACTGCTCAATCACAGGTGCAGCCAAAGAGGGTAAGAGGACCTGGGGCAAGAGATTACAACCTGGGATATCTTAAAAGGCAGCGCAAATCCGTTTAAGAAAATTTCAAATGAATTTATTGTATTTTGTTTATTTTTATCGTTTTATCTACTTTTGTCTTTAGATGTACAAGTAAATATATTTTAAGACTTGGCACAATTAAAGTTAATATGAATTTGACAATTTTAAATTACTTTGTATGACAAAGGAACCTTTTAGGTGGTGCGGTTGCATTTACCGCAGAATCCCAGTGGTAAAAGGCCAGGATCAGAGTTCACTGATCCTGGATGCTAGCCGCATCTTCCACCTATAACTAACAGCTTTATGCAGCGTGGGGCGAAAGCCGCAATTTTTTTTTGTTTCATACCTCACTTTCACAAAAGACAATTAAAAGGGATTGTCTCCTTACAGAGTTTCTAGGATCATGAATAAAAATACTCTGCCCTTTTCTGGTTAGACTGACTGTTTTGATACAGCTTTGTGTATTCAACCCCTGTTTTAGTTGATAATTAGTTCGATTAGTCAGAAGCTTTCAGAAAATGTAGCGGATTGTTATCTGCCCCTCAAAAAAAGCCCTAATTAGAGCTTTTTATTTAGATAAAAAACTTTTTACTCCCCAGCACACAGGGGCTGCGGGCCCTTGTGATGACGTCACTCACTCTATCACATGGAAAAACAGGGGGGGGAGTGTTTACAACCCTGTTACGGGGGAAAGAATAGCCGGGGGAGGTGATTAATTCACTTGTATTTCTTAACAAAAAACAATAACAAAGCAAATATTTAAAAATTTTCTTTATTTTGTTTTCCCTCAATTTAAGCTTTCTTTGTACGGGCATCCCCTTTTAAGTTTGTTTTTACTCATAACACCTACTGGCATTGCAGTTTTTCCAAGAGTCTTTTTATTTTATTTTTTTCTCCATCTACTTTTTTGTTTTTTCACGCGGTGTTCATTATGTCAAATAAAAATGTAGATGTTTTAAAGAATCTCTTTTTTTACAGACTTTTGTTTAATCCCAATTATTTTTCTACTTTGGTTTTTTCATTTGGTGATTTTTGGAGGAGGGGGGAAAGGTGTTCTTGTAAGTTTACAATAGATTTTGTGTGATACATTCTGTGTTTTTTGTTAAGTCGAATATATAGATTTTTTTTTAAACCATAAATTGTTTATTATTTTTATAAAAGAAATTAAAAGGCTTTTAAATTTAACAGCCATTTAGAAAAAGAAATACACCAAAACATTATTTAGGCACCTATTCACTTCCTAAACTGCTTTACAGTGCCTGTATGTTACAATTAATTACTGTTAAGCACCTAAGGGGGGGTTTTTCAAATTTTACAAAAAATTGAATTTTAAATATTATCCTTCTTTTTTAAAATTTTTTTTTTTATTTTTTTTTTCCTGCAACGCAACAAATGTTAACAGAGAAACAGAACGCCTTATTTAACTTGGTATAATCCATCAGAAATAGAATGAGCACCTTGTGGATTTTAGGACCTCGTTATTCTGTGCTTTTTAGAATGTTTCAGTTTGCAGAGATAGGTCTTTTTATACAGTTAAAAAAAGTTAATCAAAAAACCACCTTTTGGAAACAAACTTTTGCACAAAAAACACAAAAGGCCACAAATTTAAAAAGGTTTGCCTTTTTTTGTAGCAAATACACTCCCCGGTATAGACAAAAAGATTTAACCCCTTAAGCCGAAGCCTGAAAAATATTTTTTGACCGGAACATTTTTTTTTTTAGTTTTTGCCTCCTTGGGTTTTAACAGTTGTAACTTTTTTTATTTTTTCAATGACGAGTTGTATGGGTTAGTTTTATTTGAGAAAGTTGTACTTTATGGGGAATATTTTTAAATTCACTTATAAAAATTGCAGAATTTTTTTTTTTTTTTAAATTGTTTTTTTTTTTACACATTTTTTCACCATTACATTTTACCTTAAAAATTGTTAGATTTTTTACAGGTTATTCGGTCATGTGGATACATATGTGTAGGTTTTTTGGGGGGTGGTTTTATATGCATAATTTTGTATTAAATTTTTTTTTTTTTTATTTTTTTTTACCTTTTTTGTTTGTTTTTTTCTTTTTTAAAACCCCCGAAGGGAAACTATTTCTATTTTTTTTTTTTTTTTATTTTTTTTTAATTAGTAATGTATTGGATATTATATATGCAATACATTATCTTTGTAGTTAACAGGCATGATCAGGGGCAGCACCGTGGCCCTTCATGGCTTTTAACAACAGCTCTGGGGGGACCAATCCCCAGGGTGACGGCACCGTTCCCCGGGCTTTCGGGTCCCGGGGATTCCGATCACCCCACAGGAGGGGGAACCCCTTGATTTGCTGCCGAGATCCGCCAAATCAAAGGGTTAAAACATCGGGCTGAGGTTTCCCCTCCCCGATCCGTAGGAGTGCGCGGGTCGGCCTGTGTAGTACAGCCCCGACCGGGGCAGCTCGGCGCCCCGGGGCCCCAAACTTTTTGTTCAACCATCGTCCCCCGTGGTAATACCCCAAAAAAGGGTTAAAGGGGAAAGTGTCACAAAAAATGACTTCTTTTTTAGGAACTTTTGGTTATGTTTTTTAATTTTCCATATCACTTTAAATATTTTTTAAAAATTAAGTCCTGCAGTTTTCACTTTGGTCACTAAGCCTAATAATTTTCTGACACTTCCTGTTCTTAGAGAGCTTTTCAGCAGTGTGCTCATTATCCATAGAAGCAGGGTCAAACTGAAAGGAGGCACCAATGTGTACAGATAACACAGAATCCACCAGTCACAATAGGAGACGTCATAGCTCCCTCTCCCCTCCCTTCACAGTGATTTATTCCTAGGTCACAGAGCATATCTAGAAAACTCTCCTATACAAGTCTATGGGACAGAATCTGTCTTAAGAATCCTATGTGCATGAAGCTGCTGTAGAGTATGTCTCTGATTGCTGCTAAAGCAGTGCAAGCAAGAATGTCTTCCCCCACAATCATATATAGACGGCTGAATTGAGAAATCTACAATCAGGAAATACAAACTAAGACGAAAAGAATATGGATCAGGGTCTTGATTAAATAAGTAAAAAAAAAAAAATAAATTGGCGACAGATTCCCTTTAAAGGTAGAAGTTTTGAAAATTAAAAGAAATATTCCAAGCTCACAACACCCTCCTACCATTTTACAAATAAAAAATAAGGTTGAATATAATTGGTATCCCTGTGTCTGCAAAAGTGCAATTTATTAAAATATAACATGTATCCCATACAATAAACACCGTAGAAAAATAACCTACGCCAAAATTATGGGTTTCTTTTGGTCAAGTTATTGGTCGCAGAAAATGGTGCTTCAACACAAATTTTTTTTTTTTTTTTACGTACTGAAACACAACAAAAAAACTAAACATTTGTTACCACCGGAATTATACTGACCTACAGAACACAAATAGCATGTGATTTATACCAAATGGTGAACTCCACAAAAATTGCATTTTTTTTTTCCATAGCACAAAGAATTTTTTTGTTTCCCAATACATTATATGATACAGTTAGTGGTACCATTGAAAAGTACTTTATCCAATAATTGCAAACAATGCCGTATATTAGCAGTGCACACGTTATAGTCCCAGCCGTTAGGAGTACCTTGCTTAGACTCCCCTATATAAATCAAATGCTTGAGAAAGGAAGGCGTGCCTTCCGAAACGTCGCGTCATTGCATGGCGGCACTGGGCTGCAACTCAGCATGATCGGCTCCTACTAGTCCTAGTCTACTATGGGACTATCACTCACCTCCTAAACAGGAGAAGCTATACAGCTAAGTACTGCCACGTTTTCATATGTTTTTCATTGCCTAAGGTGTTCGTCATAGAACTATGTCTTTTATGCACCAATTTATAAAAATGAAGTAAAGTTCAATGTTTTGTCCATACAGCCTATGTGTACGTTTTTCCATTGAAAAGTACACCTTGTCCTGCAAAAAACTCCTATCTCTATTGAGCCAAAAAAGTTTTACGGCTCTTTGATGGCAGGGAGGAAAAAAAATGAATGCAATGTAAACAAAAATTGCCGCAGCAATTTTTGCTAACCACATTTACTAATACTGTAATATTGAGACAGTGTAAACGTAAAACTGGTGCACTTTAAGTGGCTGATGAGTTAGGATTAATCTTTTTACCACTAATTAGATGGTTTAGTTTGTGCTGATATTTTAGTGTACAAACCTTTTAAGCCACCTTCCCCTTGCTGGACGTGTCACTAAAGTGTCTAAAACATATATGCCAAAATACTGACAAATGTCATAGTAAATATGCCTAAGCAAGGAAGTAAAGTTACAGTGGACTAAAGAAAAGTAGTCATGGAGTGTGGTTGGTTGGATGACAGATAAGAAGTGATGAATTGCCAATCTTGACACTAGAACTTTTGTCTGGTGGTGTTCTAATACAGCTTATTAAAAAGACTGCCTGAAGAAAACAATATCCCCACTCTGTTATGATATGGGGCTGCAAGTCTGATAAAAATCACAGTTGATGGCAATCATTACCTCAAGAGTCTATGCACAGCTGTATAAAGAAAATTGGAAACACTTTCCGATAGAAAATGGGCTGAATGGGTAATTTTTCACAACACTGCATCATTCCACAAAACAAAACATTAATGCTTTTCCTCCAGAAATACCTATTACCTCAATGACATGACTAACAAACAAGATAGCACAGGAATATAATAGAACAGGCACCACTATATTATAAAAATGGTGTTATCTAGGTAAATGTATAATAATAATACAACAACAAAAAAGACCTCACTATAACACAATGCCTACCTCCAAAGGAGGACAAAAAAAAAAAAATTTAGTAACAAAGCCCAAACATACAATTAAAAACCCATAAAAAGGCTACAATTCCTACATTTCTGGATTGTACACAACAAAAACGGCTGTGATACAAAATGAACAGATGTCCTGTAGAGACCCTAGAGAGTGCAAATCTAATTAGAAAAATATACACTTACAATATTAATATTTGTGAAGTACTGAGGTTTTTCACGTACTGCAGTATAAAGTACAAGCAATTATATGTTGACGTCCCCAAGGTGATTTAAAAATTTAACATAAGAAAAAAAAGTTTTTTTTTTTTTTTTTTTAAAGAAAATATAAGAATTACATTTTTCTCAGGAAAAAATATAAATTATGCAAAAAGAACAGGAAGTAACTCAGTCTGTCCTACTGCTGTACTCTGCATTCCAGGACAGGTTTCTGCACAGGAAGGAGCCATATTCTTCTGCTATAATGATTATCCCCTAGACAAAACAAGCAGACTTTTATAATAAAAGGTACTTAAGCATTTTTTCATTGACATGTAGTTGATTTTTATTTTTTCTTCTTTTCAAAGAAAACACCTTTTAATCTTTTCCCACTCTGTGCTGTAAATTTAGAGGACGGGAAGCGAGTAAGGGGAAGTCTCGTTTGCTGAGCCAACTCCATACACATTGGGTGCTGGCACCCACCGTTAAATCCTTATGACGCCACACATCATTCCTCTATGGCAGCCTGATGAAGGCTTCTGTAGCCACGATATTATTGTTCCCATTATTGCTCCCATTACTTCCTGCTATAGGCAGGAAATAATGGGAGTGCAATCTTTGTACACGGTGTACAAATGATCGTGTCCTCTAGCGGTTAAGTACTCTATGGGGACTATATGTACAAGTAAAAAAAAAAAAAAAAAGTTCAAAACACCCCCTTTTGCCTCTTTGCAAATAAATTTAAAAAATGACATGGTATCTCTACATCTGCCTCCATAAAAGTCCGATCTATCAAAATACAACATAAATTACCATGTAAGCAGAACACCGTCGAATAAAATCTCAAACGCCAAAAATGTGGGGTTTTTGGTAATTTCACATCTCCGAAAAACTGAAATAAAAAGGGATCGAAAAGACACATGTATCCCAAAACGGTACCAATAAAAACTACACTTAGAGGGGATTTGCCAGGACGCAAGTTACTTACCTTCTTATCAGCACAGGGAGAATGTCAACAAATCACACTGAGTCATGAAAGCTGCAGGGCTGAGAGGGAGGGGGTGAGCAGAGAGTGAGGAAGAAGGGAGCGTCTCAAAACTTAAGTGAAATAATAACAGTACAACAGTGGATTCTCAATACAGCAAGACACAGCCTCATAGACTGCACTTTCTACCCTGTGCCTTAAAAGCTCATTCATTTTGCCTGTCATCAGATAAGTGTTTCACGCAAGCGCGGCCTGTCAGCTCCTCGGTCGTGTCTAGTGGAAGCTTTCAGGTAACTAAGGGGGATTGAGAAATGCTGTTGCTCTCAGAGTCTTCACTTTTTGTAATCGCATTTATTTAGAAAAGTGATTTAAATACCCATTTTGGAGGTTCCCACGTCAACATTACATGGTGGCAAAACCCCTTTAAGCCTGCGAAGTGTAACAAAACTCCACAAATTTAGTGTCATCTGAATTGTTGTGACATTCAGAAGACAGCATGTCATTTATACAAAATTGTGAACTCCATAAATGCGATACAACAGCAATTTTTTTTTTCTATTAAGCTTAACCCAGAATTTTTCAATGGTTTTCCAGTACATTATGTAGTTCATCCGATAGCACCATTACAGAGTACGTTTTGTCCTGCAAAATACAGGCCCAAGAAACAAGTCGTAGCTCTCTGTAGATGGGGAGGAAAGAACGAAAACTGCAGTATACATAGGTAACCTGTATTTATACCACAAAGTCCATTATCCCCTTAAGGACCTTGCGTTTTTTTGTTTACACATTAGTTTTTTCCTCCTTGCTTTCCAAGAGCTATAACTTGTTTATTTTCCCACCAAATGAGGGCTTTTATTTTGTGGAAAAGATGTACTTTCTAATGGTGTCATTCACCGCACCATAGCATATACTGGGAAACTGCCCAAAAAAATCCAAGTGAAGCAAAATGTGAAAAAAAACCTAGTTGCGGCAATTTTACGGGGATTTTTTTTTTTTTATGGTGTTCGTTCTCCAGTATAAATTGTGTTCTCTGTGTTCTGCAGCTTGATACGATTGCGGCAACACCACACATGTAGGGTTTTCGTTATGTTCGTTAGTACCGTAAAAAATCCAAACATTTTCGACTTTTGAAGTTTGCGCGGTGGTGCCATCTTCTGCGAACAATAACTTTTCTTGTACTAACACCTACAGTGAGGCAGGAAGTAGTGAAACAAAAAACATGGTGGCGATGGAAGCCTTCACAAGGCGATCGGGATACAGCGATTTTCGCCACTGATGTCCCAATCGGAGTGAGAAACACACATTCAATTAGCCATACCGCACTGCTTAACCCTTTAAACGCCGTGTTAAACATGGCCGCGGCTCCATCCTGCGCTGTTACCAGCGTCTGTTAACTGTAATTAGCAGCTGACAGCCGCCGGCACTGTAGCGGGATCGCGCCGCTTACCTGCACTGGGACTTAAGTTTACATCCAGTGTCGTTTAAGGGGTTAAAGAAAACCCCTAAAAACATCTAAGCAATTCTGTGGTGGTTTGTTTGTTATTTAGTACTGGTGATTTGTTTGTTCCTCTCTTCAAACACCCCATCCCCCCTGTGCGATGTAATTGTGGGGCGACAATTGGTTGCCATAGCAGGCCTCCATGGCTGCCATGTATGTACACCTAGTACACCCTGCTGTAGGGAATGAATATATATATATATATATATAAAAAGCAATCATGCCCCCGAGTGGTCAAGTACCCTAGAAAGATTAAGTATTAAGGTGTAAAAGAAAAAAAAAGTTTAAAACAAAATTATAAATGTTAAAAGTTTGTCGCCCCCTTTTTGCCATTTTACAAATAAAATAAAGTTACACAATTGCCGCATTCGTAAAAGTATGTTCTATTAAAATCATTCCCAAAAATCCGGCAAAATTACATGTTTTGGTCATTTCAGAAAATGGCGCTGCAGCAAAAAACCTGTTAAACCAGCAGAATACAGATAATTTATACCATTTTAAAAAAAAAAAAAACTCAAACATGGCGCAAGTACTTTTTTTCACATTTGGTCCCACTTTAAAAAAAATGTTTGCAGTTACCCAGTATATTCCATGGTACGATAAATGACACCATTAGAAAGTACATCTTTTCCTACAAAAAACAAGTCGTTACATAGCTACGTAGACGGAAAAATAAAAACGTTATGGCTCTTAAAGCAGGGAAAAATGAAAACCGAAAATGGCTGCAATCTTAAGGGGTTAATCGTGCCAATTTTTTATTTTTTTTTTTATTTTAAAGTATACACAGCAATAGGGGAAGATTAAAAACATGATTTGAGCTATGTTGGTGCAAAATGTATACAGCTTGTTTACTTTTTGTTTGCCTTTGATCTGTGTAGGCTGTAAGTTATTTTAAAGCTGGTTAATGCGGTGGTTCTGTGAGATTCTGAAAAGAGGCAGTGAGTCTGCTATGGTGGTAGGTGAAAAACTCTGTCTAAAAATTAATGGAACAAGTTGATGAACCTCTGACCATCTTTGCTTCTGAGAGACTCTGCTTCTTTAATGTAGTTATTAAATGCAATCAAGTGGCTTAGTTAAAAAATGACCCTCTGTTTTTGATTAGCACAACCTAATTTTACTAGTCCTATGTTAACCCTGTCTGAACTTTTTTGATATGTTGCTGTTACCAGTCCTGTAAATAAGACCATTTAAAGAAATTTACTTTCTTCTTCTGTGTTTTATGTTCTGTTGTGAATAAAATATAGCTATAGGAAAATTCAATTGCATTCTTTTTCTTTACATTTTGTACATTTGGCCTGTTTATACCCTGGTGCTATATTTCATCTTCTTAAACTGTTCTAAGAGATACTCATGGTATTATTTTAAGAATACAACATGGTCATTACGGCCCTTATAGCACCATGATCTTTCAGTTGATTACTCCAAGTGCCTTAGGATGAGTTCAGACGATGGCTTTTTCGCCACTGACACTGTCGGTGCCAAAAGAGCATAATTTCCTGTGAAAATTCCAGACTTGACAGCGTAGGAATTTTAGCAAGGAAACGACCAGTACTGCCTGAGGTGGATTTCTGTTTTGTATACTTTATTATTTAAAAAAATTACGTATCCATTTCTAAGAAAAATCTTCTTTGGGTCCGAACGATTCGAGAAGAGCGCTGAGGTAAAAGTGTCTTCAGCTTCAAGGGCCGAGAGTTTGGGGTTGTTGCCCTTTTTGGTAAGCGCAACAATGGTAACTAATACGGTGAAAAAATGTGGAATAAACTGGCGAGAATAGTTCGCAAACCCCAGGAAGACTTGGATTGACTGAATGACAGCTTAGCTGAATTCATCTGTAGACCTTGGCCTGACACGACATAACCTAAGAAGGGCAAGCTGGTCTGTTCAGACAAGCATTTCTTTAGTTTGTCGTAGAAGTGATTCTCTTGCAAACGTATTAAGAACTAAATGGACATGGTCCCGATGGATATTTAGTTCCGGGGAAAAGACCAAGATGTGGTCAAGATAGACCACTAATCCCAAAAGATCTTATTGATGAACTCTTGAAAGACGGCTGGAGTATTAGAATCCGAAGGGCATGACTAAATACTCAAAATGCCCATTGCGGGTGTTGAAGGCAGTCTTCCACTTGTCTCCCTCATGGATACGAATTAGTTTGTAGGTTCCATGAATGTTAAGTTTGATGAAGACCATGGCGCCTTGAAGTCTATCAAAGAGTTTGGAAATAAAGGCGAGTGTGTTCAGGCACCTATAGTGAATGCAAGGACATAGGGAGCCATCGTTCTTCTCAACAAAGAAAAAGCCAGCACCAGCAGGGTAGACTTTCTGAAGGTGGTTCTTAAATCAGGCCGACATAACCTGGGTTTCAGGCACAGACAAGTGGTATACACCTCCACAAAGTTGAGTAGTGCTCGGCAGAAGTTCTTTTGGGTAGTCGTAGAGCCGATGTATAGGGAGAATCTTAACTTGTTTCTTGCAGAAGACATCTGCAAATTCTCTGTATTGGGCAGGAATTCCAGAAGGCAGGGGCTGGAGAGAAGGTGGAGTAGCAGGTCGTACCAAACAAGATATCGAGTACTGGAGCACAAGCTTGCAACTAAGGAAAGCCCAGGAGTACCACATAAACAGTATGGAGAGCACCATCGAGTAGAATCATGGGCTCAGTACGATACTGAATTGAGCCTGCAAGGACGTCCTCTCTAATGGAAGAAATAACCAGAGGCTTATCCAGATGCGACACCAACAGAGCATAGTTTGTCTATTAGAGATGGGTGAATGACGTTAACAGCAGAAACCACAAAACTGGTGCCAGATGGAGAGTAGAGGGTAAATGGCATGGTTAGGCAGCGAGATGAAGCATCTTCACTTAGGGCCACAAGAATGAAAACTGTCTGGGTCTAAAACTCACTTTGATGTCCAGAGCAACAAACCGGTGTCCCTCTCATTTTTCCAGAGCACTACATTAAATGAAAGGAGCTCTCTGATTGGTTGCTATGGGCAACAAAGCGAGTTTTAGACCTAGACCGTTTTCATACATGTGGCCCTTAGTGTCACCGCTCTCACGAAGCCTATGCGCTTGAGTTTCCCAGTTGGATAGGATAGTCTTTCAGGAAGTGCTCCTTGCCCCCACAATAAAAGCACAAAATGAGACTGCATTTATGGGCATTTTCCTCTTCCAATAAGGGGAGCCTTTCATTTTTTTTTTATAGGTCCTGCTAGACTTTCCCAAAAAATCACTGGAGTAAACTATAAAAATTAACCTTTAATAATGTCGTTAAAAAATTGACAAAGATACAGGAAGAAATGGGGAAGGGGAGGCAAAGCACATCACACAAAAAATGGGGATAAAAAGGCCAAAAGAAGAACTCCCTAAAAATCCCTATCACTGGATGCCAAAAGGGTGAGAAAATGCAGGAAAACGTCCCGATAAGGAGACCCCCCCCGGGGGAACCTAACTAAAATACCCTAATACCCCTAATATGACCGTGTAAAAAACGGATACGTAAAAAAGACCCGACGCGTTTCCCTTTCTCAAGGTTTATATGAGAGTTCCTCGGGGGTCCGAAAACTTTTTTTATGGAAGATCCCACTGATAATCAATACAATATTTTATTTAATAGACAACCCCTCACAGATGTATGCCCAAAAGTAATGTCAGTTTAGTATATAAAGGTAATGTTTTTTCAAATCATACAAAACACACGCTTGTGCGCCCCAAGGGCTTTTGCCATAACCCCCATCTCAGATATTGGATTGGGTACTTTTGGGGAAGTATTTTTGATAGCGAATAATAACCACCCCCCCCTTTCTTATATCCAAATCAAAAAAGGGCAATCCGTTAATGTCAAGAATTTGGAATGTTTGCTACTTACAATATCTGGAGGCGTACGGGTTCTATGTCCCCCCAATTATATACCAACAATTGAAAAAAAATTCCCAAACAAAAAAATATATCAGCTCATTCCACCAAAACTGAAAAGCAAGTGTTTTTCGCTAGGGGAGTCTAAGTTTAGAACTGAAATTCATTTGGTTAAGTGGAGAAATTTCTGTCTTCCACTGCATTCTCAAAATTAAAATTCCGCGTCCCCCCGTCAGTTGCGCATGCACGCAATTTGTACTGAATCAGCATCCGGCTCCAAGACACGCCCTAAAAGCTCTACGGGATGAGGATTAAGATCACAGGTACGATAATTTATTCTGCCACGTAGTGAGAACCCCCCCCTCTGTCATGAACTCGCTCTTCAGTTTAAAAACTTTTGGGTTAAATGAACAATGGTTTTAGGGCTTGAAATAAGATACCGGGATAGATATGACCGGGTTTTCAATATATGTACGGGGCTTAACCTAATCCATAGCAAAATATATAAAAACACAATATTTTAAATAAAATGATTTTGCTGAAAAAACAGGAGAGTTGAAATCATTTAAACTACAAATTCTGTACAAAGGGGGCCATAAAAGAAAGAGGGGGGGGGAGAGTCAGGGGGGGGCCCATCTACAAGCACTTTATTTTTTGGAGGGGAGAGGTACTTAAAACAGGGGGCCCCATTAAAAATCGTAGGTAATACAGAAAAAATTAATGAGATAAATAGCTAATCAATTCCAAAGGGGGCTATAGTTTATTTTAAACAGCTAAAAGTAAGCTCTCTTTCAAACCCAAAGGATAACGTATTTAGTCTTAAACCCAATTTGGTTTCGGCTTGAAGAACCTTCCTGTCAATGTCCCACCCCCCGGGTGTTTGGGTTCAACTCTATGCCCAATTTCAACCTACATTTACCCCTATGGACCTAAATATGTTTGCCAAGGGTATCTTTTTTGTTCCTGTTTTCACCCCAGATGGCCCAGGTTCTTTTTTTCCAGGGGCCTATCTTTTTTCCCCACATATTCCAAGGGGCATGACATGGGCCCTTTGTAGACCATTTGGGAGGATCTACAGTTGATAAAGTCCCTAATTTTAAAAGATTGCTTTTCACATGACAAAAAAAATTTTTTAGTATTTTAATCTTTTTAAACAGGTTTTACAGTGGCCAATTTAAAGCAGCCTTTTGGGTTGCTTTTGACCATGATTCCGTTTTTATTTCAGGCATGGGGTGACGTGTGTCAGTCATCTCCCAGGCTTCTCCTCTTCAAAATGTTATCTGGGCATTCGGCGGTAAAACCTAAATCAAACCTTTACCATTCTCAGGACACCCCCAATGTTTTGCCAAGGATCCCCTGATTTGGAATGTCCCGTCAAATGTACCAATTAGTCTAATCTGAATTGTGGTCTCACTTTGTCTCGGAACCAAAGTTGAAACGTCCTGTATACATATTTATATGTTTTTTTGATCGTTTTTTGGGAAAACCCCCTATTTGGGGAAATTTTTGTTAAAAGATCAGGGGCCTTTTGAAATTTTTTCCAAGACATGGAGCAATTTCCCCCCTAAGTTTTTAAAACTGGCCTTTTTGGGGATCCCTCTTTTAGGGGTGGGGAAAAGACACTTCTCCAGTTTGGGAGACTGTTAGTCGCTGGGGTTTTTTCCGATATACGGTCCGTTACAGCTCACCAAATTTTCTCTTATTTCCACATCTAAGAAGGGTAGAATTTTTTTTCCTCCATTTCGAGGAAAACCCTTAGACCAATGAGTTTTGGTTCCCAAACAGAGCCCCAATTGGAAAAATGAGTCCCCTACCCGCCCAAGAACAAAGAGTCATAAATATGCGGGTCCAAGTAAAATTAACGGACTAGGATTCGATTCGTCAAAAGACAATGGTCGCCTCCCCCCCGGCCCAGGAAAATTTCGATAAGTTGGCGCCAGGGTTTCCCATTGGGGTGCCCCTGACTGTTTGTACACGGACATTGAACAAGAAAATTTCTTGTCGGACAAATTCCATTAGCTTTAAATAAAGTCAATAGGGCCTGAATGTGATCCTCCATCGAGAAAAAACTCTACAGCCCTCAACCCCATTACAGCGGAGGATGGTAAAAAGCCTCTACAAAATGCTTGCCAAAAATATATTTTTCATCTACTGGAAACCCTCTTTTTGGACAACAGATCCATAGTCCCGAATGAAGAGGGGATTAGTGAAAAATTTCCCTAAGGCATTTGTCCAAGAATCCAATATTTTTGTGTCGGGCAATTAATACCCAGACTAGGGCCGCCCCTTTAAGAGGTACCAGGCCCTTTGGACCTTGGAAGGGCATAAAAAACCCTAGCTATTTGTGGTGATTTTAACTGCCCCAAAAACTTTAAATTGTTTTCATCAATGAGCCCATCCTGTTAGCATTCCAAATCTCAAAAAATTCCTTTTTGTATCCGGGGGGGTCCTAAAAGGACCAACTAAGAGGGTCACTAAAATGGTTTGACACATTTTTAATATAGTCACTCGTTAAAGGAGGAAATATTTTCCCCCCCTTGTCGAGGGGTTTTATTATTGTTTCATACTCTTTCCAAATTCAGCAAACCCGGTTGCAGGAGTTTAAAATTGGGTATTCTCCGATCCTGTTTAATTTTCCACCAGATCTTTTAAAAAAAAGTTTACAAACAAAATCAAAACAGATGCGTCCCCAAATTGGGGGTACTGTATTTTTCTCAAACTTACATTGGTAAAGGGGCCTTTTTTCCCCAATCTTCCCCACACTCTCCTTTTGTAATTTATTGAGATCCTTTTAGGCATTAAGTTCTTTGTCGTAAAGCCCAAGTTAAAACACTCCCTTTTCCTCCCTCATCAATGGAATTTTATCCTTTTAATTTTTTTACAAATAATTCAACTCTTTT
This sequence comes from Phyllomedusa bahiana, assembly GCA_025379985.1. Taxonomy (NCBI): domain Eukaryota; kingdom Metazoa; phylum Chordata; class Amphibia; order Anura; family Hylidae; genus Phyllomedusa; species Phyllomedusa bahiana. The sequence continues at coordinate 33,188 of JAODAL010018654.1, read as the reverse complement.
GGGCCTGAAAAAAGGTCAAAAAATGTTTTGGGATAAATGACAATCCCTCCTGAGTAGGGATTTTCTTCTCAGACAAATCTTTGTCTGACAAATTGATTAACAAACTATTTTTCCCTACACATTAATTCCCTCCCCCAATTGGGAGGGGGAACCCTATCCTCTCTCTAAAAAACGGGACCCCTAGATTTGGGGTCGTCCAGATTTTCCTCTTTCTACATCAGGGGCCAGGAAACAAAGAATCCGGGGCATCTGGTGACATCAGGAACAAAAGAGATACACCTGTGGCAAAACATATTAATGAGTCCATGGGGGTAAATGTCGGGTCGAAAATTTTAGGCACTAGATTGATACACCAATCACCGCGTGGTGGTGACATTGACAGGGGAAGGTCTTCAAGCCAAACCAAATGGGGTTCATAACAAATAATATAAAACCTTTGGTTTGAATGAGCACTTACTTTTAGCTGCTTTAAAACTATATGCCCCCTTTTTTAGAATTTATTAGCATATTTATCTCATTAACTCTTTTTCTGTTTTACCTACGATTTGTAATGGGACCCCCTGTTTTTCTAAAGATACCTCTCTCCCAACCAAAATGTGCTTTTAGAGGGGCCCCATCCTACTCCTCCCCTCCCCCCCCCTTTCTTTATGGCCCCTTTTTTACAGAAATTTTTATGTTAAGTGATTTTAAACCCCCCTGTTTTTTCAGCAAATATCATCTATATTAATATATCTTTTCTATATATTTTGCTAGTGATTAGAGTAAGCCTGTACATAATTAATCCACGGCAACTACCAGGTATCTTATTTTCAAGCCCAAAAACCCCTTGTTCATTTAAACCTAAAAGTTGTAATCGAAGCGCAGCGCAGCTTTACTGACAGAGCGGGCGGAGTTTTCACTACGTGCAGAATAAATTATCGCTACCCCCTTTATCTTACACTCCCCACCACTCAAGCTGGGGGGTTCTTGGGGCCCGAGCTAATTCTACAAATTGCGCGCATGGCATATCTACAGAGACCCGGGCATCTCGACATGTGACAAAGTCAGTGGAAGACAAAATGTTCCACTAAACCAAAGTAGTACTAGATTCTAAACTTAACTCACTACGAAGCACTTGCTTTTCACGTTCTGGTGAGAATGAGCGATATATTTTCTCTGTTGTACATTTTTTTCAGATCTGTTGGGATAAATTGGGGGACATAGAACCAGTACGTCCTCCTAGATATAGTAAGAGCAAGCAGCCATTCTTTACATTAACAGGATTGCCTCTTATGATTTTGGGTATAAGTAAGGTTTTTGGGGGGGTTATTATTGCTATCAAAAATACTTTCCCAAAATGACCAATCCCAAAATCTGAGACAGGATTATGGCAATACCCCTTAAGTCGCACAACGTGTGTTTGTATGTATTTGAAAAAAACATCTACCCTTTATATACTAAACGACATATTTTGGGATACATCTGTGAGGCTTGTCTCTGTAAAATAAGATATTGTACTTGAATACATGGGATCTTCCATAAATACTTTTCGGACCCCTGAGGAACTCCATATAAACCTAAAAGAAACCCGGGGTTTTGTTTATAGTATCACGTTTTTACAAAAGGTCACTATTAGGGTATTTTAGTTAGGTTCCTGGGCGGGGTCGTCCTTATCGGGACGCTGTCCCTGCATTCTCTCACCATTAGGCATCCAGTGTATAGGGATTTTTAGGGTCAGTTCTATCCTTTTGGCCTATATCTATCCCTATATTTTAGTAGTAGATGTGCTTTGCCTCCCCTTTCCCCTTTCTTCCTGTATCTTTGTCAATTTTTTAACGACATTATTAAAGGTTAATTTTTATAGTTTACTCCAGTGATTTATAGTTATATTGTAAACTTGGATTTAGATAGTGGCATTGAAGAGTTGCCTATTATCACTCTTTCTTCCGCTTAATTCCAGACTTTCCCAAAAAGCAGCTACAACGGCTACATTATTCCAGTCTAACTCTAAAGCTAAGGTGCAAAGCAGAAGTGACAGAGGAAGTATTCCCAGGTTCTTCAAAGGCTTTATGAAAGGTCACAAGGAAGTCTTGTAAATTTGCCATCAAAGGATCCACCATTCCTAAAGGGGAGATGATAAAAGCAACCTTGGCTTGATCCGAAGTGAACTGGTGTGCCAAAATCTGTGTTTAGTACACTGGTTGAGGGAAACTTGACAGGCCTTGGGGTTTTAATCATTACGAGGTGGCAATGGCATGTGCAGGCTGGAGTTTGGAGGAGGAGCAGCAACAGCTGGAGTAGGAGCCAGTACTGGGATATTGTGTTGCGACGACGGGCACCTTGACGAGCCATTTCAGCTGCAAAGTTGCGAGTCAGGCAGAGGCACATTGGTGGGATCCATGGCCACATATACTGTCATGGACAAGGCCACTGGGTCAACCGCGAGAGTTGACACATAACCCTGCCAGGGATCGGAGTCTAAAGAGCCCCTTGGCCTTCACACTCGACCCCTAAAAGAAGGCATGAACTTCACTGTGGGAAGCTCCCAGGTTGCTACTCCTGACGTGGTCGGGTTGGTTGCTGAATTGCCAAAATGGTGCCAAGGCAGGGACGTGGTCAGGGCACAGGCAAGTTCTCAGGACAGATGGTGTTTTAGCACTTGTGGTAAACCAGGCAAACAGGGCAGGCTTCAGACGAGAGCAATCAGAAAATAAAGTCAAAACCCAGATAACACAGTAGGATTTAGAAACGCACAGAAACACCAATAACTGGCAAGGCAGGACGGAGTAAGTGCCCTAATGAAGTCACAAACAGATCACCATTGGTCCCGGGAAAAGCTGGGTGGCATGTGCTGGCCCTTTAAATTAGAGAAGACCAACGAACACCGTAGGGGGCGGGCATGATCATAATGCGTTGCCAGGGACTGAAACGGCTACAGAGGAGAAAACTGGGTCAGGTGCCAAAAGAAAGAGGGATGAGCAAGTCACAAGATGCGGTGCACAAGAGAACGAATGTGCCCACAGGCACAGACTAAGACATGCTTCGTTACAGTAGTCTTGAGATTTCATTGTACCCTGCAAAGATTTAAGACCCCTTGTTCCAGATGCACCAAAGAAGCCCCAAAACATAACCAAGCGTCCCCCATGTTTCGCAGTGGGTAAAATGTTCTTTTCTTTCTATGCTTTATTTTTGAGTCTGTGAACATAAAGCTGATGTGACTTGCCAAAAATCTGTGTGGCTTGTTATTATGCATTTGGGCAAATTCCAGTCTTGCTTATTTATGATTTGCTTTCTACATTGGTTCCCTCAGCGGTCATGTTCTAATAAGTCCACTTTGGCAAATACTGTGATCAATGGTGCGATCTGACACTGAGGTACCTTTACCTTGGAGTTCACTACTACTCTTTGGAAGTTGTTCTAGGCCTCCTTAGTTACCATTTTTTCGTCTCTTCCTTTGGTCTATGTTCAGTGTAGTAAACACCATGATACCAAAGAGCACACTGACTACTTTGCACCTTTTTAATAGGCAGTCTGATTACAAGTTTTAAGCCACCTGTGATGCTAATTACACTGGACAACAAATTTATTCGGAAGTTTTGCTTCCTTGAAAATGTAAGGTTTTTATGATAAACCCATTCGCGCTAAGCAGACATATAATTTCTGATCATCTGTATAACGTTGAAATTTTGAGAAACATGAGATGAGATTAAGTTTTACGGATTATGACGCAATTTTAACGGTACCCGCAGCATTACATAGTTACGTAGTTTTTAAGGCTGATAAAACAGACGTTAATCAGGTTCAGCCTATTGTGCTACAGTGTTGATTCAGAGGAAGGCAAAACCCCTTATGTGGTAGAAGCCAATTGTCCTCATTTTAGGGGAACATTTTCTTCCCCCTCCAATCTGGCAATCAGAATAAATCCCTCAATCAACGACCCTTCTCCAGAATCCTAGTCACTATAACTTATGTTGTTGCACTCTAGAAATGCATCCAGACCCTTTTTGAACTCAGTGAATTTACTGTGACAAGTTCGGATGCCCTCTTGTTCTCGATACAGTCTTGGGTATGAATCTTGGGAGAGATCTCTATATTGACCTTTAATATATTTATACATGTTTTTATGATGTGCCCCCGAAGCCATCTTTTCTTCTAAACTAAATAACCCTAATCTTGCTAATCTTTCTGGGTATTACAATCCACCCAGTTCTTTAATTTTTGTTGCCCGCATTTGAACCTGTTCAAGCTCTACAAGGTATTTCCTGTGAACTGGTGCCCAAAGCTGTACACAATATTCCATGTGTCGTCTGACCAGTGACTTTGTATACTGATGTTCTAATCGTGTGCATCTATGCCCCTTTTAGTTCCACTGAAACAAGTGTTTTCCTGCTGATTTACGTTTAGCAAATGCCATCCTTGAAGTCAGTAACTCTGCATTTGCTTTTGATGAACGCAAGTGCCGTACCAAGTCATACAGTTCAGGCTGTATTATAAGATGAAGCTCACGAGACATACATGGCTCAAAGTGTGAAATGGTGTCGTTCCCCATCTCTAACCCATGGACTGCAGCATTTTCAGCGGCTGCTTCCTCTAGACTTCATGTCTCTGGTGGCTTTCACACTGGAAGAATGTGATCATGTGGCACTGGTGTCATAGCTGAAGGTAGATTGGGATATTCAATGGATTTCTTATTCTGAGCAAAGAAGCCAGAGACATTGGTTAGACAGAAGTAACAGTCACATGATCCTTCTGTTACTGTCCTATCATTGGGACAACAAACGGCATTGACTTGTGAGAACCTCTCAGCCAATCTCTAAGATCAACAGCACATCTTGCACAACAGGATTTGCCTTAACCCCTTAACGACCTTGGGTGTATGAGTACGTCCCAGGGCCGCTAAGGGGCTTTGCAGGGGGATCGCGCCGCGACCCCCCCGCACAGCCGCGGGTGTTGGCGGCAAATCGCCGCTAACACCCAGCAGTAACAACGCCGGCGTTTGGCTCCGCCTGCTGCCGCCGTTTTACCCATCAGACACCGTGCCAAAGATGGCCGCGGCGTCTGAATGAACGGCGATCGGTCCACGCACCGATCGGTACGGTCATCGGCAGCGGCGCAGCTATGCTGCGCCAATCCGGTGACCGGGCATGGTGGTGGGGAGCCTTGTGAATGCTCCCGTCACTTCCCCTGGCCGTTTGCCCCACTTTCGTCCGCAGACAGGAAGTGGGGAAACCACCATCTTTGTACACCCTAATGCATTGCCTATGCAATGCATTAGGTTGTATTAACAATCGCGCCACCTAGTGGTCAAGTACCATAGGTGGCTTCAATGTTACAGTAAAAAAAAAAAATAAAGTTTTAAAGTACAAAAAAAGTATTAAAAGTTCAAATCGCCCCCTTTTCCCCATTTTACAAATAAAATCATTAAAATAATAAAAAAGTTACACATATTTGGTATCGCCGCGTCCGAAAAAGTCTGATCTATAAAAATATAACATCATTTATCGCGTACACTGAACACCGTAGAAGAAAAAAAATTCCAAACGCCAAAATTGCGTTCTTTTGTTCATTTTACATCACTTAAAAAAATGGAATAAAATTGATCAAAAAAGTCGCATGCATTCCAAACTGCTAGCAATAAAAAGTATGCTTCAGCCCGCAAAAATGCCCCCTTACTGACGTCTGCAGGTTTTAGTACAAAAAAGTTATTGGTCGCACAAAATGGTGCCGTGGCGCAAATTTCAAAAATAGAAAATGTTTGGAATTTTTTTACGGTACCAAAACATAACGGAAACCCTACATGTTTGGTATTGCCGGATGCGTAACAACCTTTAGAATACAGGTAACACATATCTACCGAAGATGGAACGCCGTAAAAGCAAAACCCTCGCAAACATGGCGAAAATACATTTTTTTTTCACAATTTGCCCCACTTGGAATTTTTTTGCGGTTTCCCAGTATATTCTATAGTATAGTGAATAACACCATTAGAAAGTACATCTTGTCCCGCAAAATAAAAGCCCTCATATGTCTATGTAGGTGGAAAAATAAAAAAGTTATGGCTTTCAGAAGGTGAGGAGGGAAAAACGAACGTGTCACTCCAAAAAAAAAACGCCCGGTCCTTAAGGGGTTAATCACCAATCTTGCATCTAAAGTACAGCTCATAGGCTTCCCTGATGAGAGCTGTCATGGTGCTTCTTTGAGACTTAAGCATGTACTCTCCACACATGTAACAGAAGGTATCATGGCTGTTCCGACACTGACGAGACATTTTAGCTATATCAGATCATACTTGGAGATGGGCGAATTTCTCGAAATTCGGTTCGCTCACTTCGCCGAATTTCCCGACAAAAAATAACTTTGTTCCGAATTACTTAGGGACGAATCACGTTAAAAAACAGCTATTCCAGGCTGCACAGAGCCTGCAGGGTGCTGTAGAACGTTGTGCCATGCTTAAATATGCAGAGGGAGCTTGGTTTGGTCTTCATACAATGTTGTGTTTTAGTATGACACGCACATGACTGCTGCCGCTCTTAGAATCGCTTCACTCTAAAATTCCCTGGGCACTTAAGAGGGCAAAACTGACCAAAAAACTGAAGGGGGAATGTAGCCTGATAAAGTCATGGCAGCGACAGCTGGAAAAAAAGCTGAGGGCTCATGTGGCAACATCAGTGACAGAGTGTAGAGGTGACGGCGGCAGCCACAGCAGCATGAGGTCAGAGAGTGGCACAATAACATTCTGGAGGTGGCAAAAAATGTAGTAGGACACAGAGTGGCACAATCACACCGTGTGTAGGTCACAGCAGCAGCATGAGGTCAGACAGTGGCACAATGTAGATCTCTGGCTGAGGGAACCGGATGGGACAGAGGCGTGTTGAGGACAGGTGAGGGCCGCTGACCCGCTCCCGGGCCATGCCAACTAAGGGCTGTGTCTGACGGTCCCACCGACTTTTGACTGGGGTTGTCAGATGTCATCTGTTAGGAAGTGGATGACCTAGTCAACCAATCAAGAACCATTGGGTTGCTGAACAACACACGGCCGCTAGATGACAGCGGCAGTTGTGGCCTCACCGAGTGACCCCTGCTGCGACGTCCCTTTGCTGTGCTGCGACCTGGGCCTGGAATGTTTGTGCCTCTGCCACTCGCAGGTGAAGAGCCTGCCACCTCTCTGTCTGACATACTGTTTGTTCTAAAATGTACAGACACTGTTTGATGAAGATATCTGTATATGATAAATACACACCCTGTATTTGACTCCAAATGAACCCACTAAGAAGCTTGGGTAACCCTTGGATATAAATTGCGCTCCACAAATGGGCAGGAAAAATTGACTTGTATGTGCCGTTTAAAAACTCTGTGTATTTTACTGAATATAAAAGCACAAACAGGCTTAATTAACCTTAGGATATGAATTATGCTACAGAATTTCTTCTGTGGCGGTGAAAAACCAAGTTTCTTTTACTGAGTACAACTGCAGAACAACACTTAATTAACCCCTGGATATAAATTGCGCAAAAGAATTGAGCAGCCACAAACTACTAGCTTTGTAGCGTGTTACAATTGCGTATTTTTGACGCTACACAACAAGAGAAAAAATTGTAATTAACCTTCGCTTGTGAATTATGCTACAGGAAAATTTTATTTTTGGTGGTGAAAAAAGACGGTTTCTTGGAGTCACCACAGCAGGAAAACAACGCTTAATTAACCCCTGGATGTAAATTGCGCAAAAGAATTGAGCAGCCAAAAATGAAGTGGTATTTGTATTGTAAAAACGCTGTTTCTTTAAATGAATACAACAGGAACTGGCTTAGATCCCCCTTGGATATTCAATGTGCTGTGAGCAGATAGCATTAAAATGTATATGCAGCTGCAGTGGACGCACACTGGACTTCAGATCCAATACCCCAAAAAATCAGAAATAGAACATTAAGAGAAGCAGTCTCTGAGACCAGCTAAGACACCCCACAAAAATCGCTGTAGAAAAATCAGTTCTTCAGTAAGAGCTATTACAAGCAGTTGCGGCAGCACCTTCCCTAATCAGTACAGTGAGAGGAGTGTGAGCTCCCAGCGTCGCGCCCGGACTTATATAGTGCGGTGACGTCACAGAATCCCGCCGGTCTCTGATTGGCTTCATCTCTGCACATGTCATGCAGGCTATGCCCTTCTTCCTCCCAGAGTGCTTTGCCCCATGTAACGCCATGTGCTCGCAGCCATTTTATCAATCAAAAACACGCTTCATTCCCGCGAATCACCCCAAACTTCGACTTCGTTCAGAATCGAAGTTTTCCTGAAATTCTAAACGAATTCCACTTCGTTAGAATCAATTCGCCCATCTCTAATCATACTGTATAGTTTATATGTGTGTGTATACATAGAGATGAGCGAATTTCACAAAAATTAGATTCGGCTGCTTCGTCAAATTTTTACCAAAAATTCGGTTTGTTCAGAATTTATTAGAAATGAATTGCGTTAAAAAACAGACAATTACTGGCTGCAGAAAGCCTGTATGGTGTTGTAGAACATTGTGCCATGCAGAAATATGCATAGGGAGCGTGGTTTGGTATTGAAACAATGCCGTGATTTAGTATGACACGCAGATGACAGACGCCGCTCTTAGAATCGTTTCACACTTCACTTGTCTCGGCACTTCCGGGGTCAAAACTGACCAAATAACTGAAGTGGGAACGCAGCCTAACAAGTTAATGTCAGCACCAGTTAGAAAGAAACCGAGCAGAGGGCCAAGATCCTACAATAGCATCAAATAGCGCACTCCTTTTACACAGTCATCAGATAATTCCACAGATTATGACAGAACCTGTTCTGTTAAACACTGATACAGGTAGAGCTACAAAGAGTTACTTTTTTTTACTTATTGTGGAGAACTATCTTTGAAATACAGTGTGTTTTTTTTTCACATACACACATCTCCATTACAGGCAGGTTCTTATTTTGGGATATTGTTCTCTACGCCAAAGAGTAACTTTTTTCACTTATAAGGTGAAACACCTTTGAAATACATGGGCATATGTAGAATCTGTGGGCAGAAAGTGAAGCGTGGCCAGGGACCTAATGTTGGCACCACGGTCCTATGTCAACATATGCAGTGTCACCATCCAGTGGCCTGGGAGAAAAGTGTCTCAAATATGGTGGTCCATCCTGCCACAGCAGCAGCACCCAGTGGCACACATCCTATTTCAGGCAGTCAAGGCTCCTCTGCCGAAGGGAGCTGTGTGTCTTTCCCATCATCTACCGGTCCAGATGCTCCTGCTCCTCGCCACTCATCACGCCAGCAGTCGTTCACCGAGGAGATTGCCAAGAGACACCAGTATGCGTCTAGCCATTCTATGACGCAGAAGCTGACCGTGCTTCTGTCCAAGTTGGTGGTACTGCAGTCCCTCCCTTTTCAAGTGGTGGACTATGCACCATTCAGAGAACTGATGGCTTGTGCCAAGCTGAGGTGGAGAGTGGAGAGTCCACCCGAAATGAGGAGAGACTGACCTTTGTCAAGATGAATCAGGCATGGATCAGCCAGGATTTCCACACACCAATGCCTGATGCATCAGATTAGATCAGCCATGCCGCCTCACTCAAACTTTGACAAATGAGTTTGAATTCTTTTGGCTACCTGCCTCAGCTACTATTATGATTGTGCCACTCTGTAAACTACGCATGTTGCCGCCATCTCCACACTCTGTCATTGTGCCACTTTGTGGCCTACTCATGCTGCTGCCAACTGACCACATTCTCACTTGACCACCCTGTGGTTTCCTAATGCTGTTTCCACCCTCAACCACTCTATGACGTTGCCACTATGTTTGGTTTTCCCCTTCTTTTAATCTGTCAGAAGGAATGAAAAGGACAAACGCAACAGATTGTGTCTTCGGAGAAGCCGTAAGACCAGTATGACATGTTCCTTTGTTTGCATCAGGATTGTCTGTTGATTAAGTAGCCAAAAGCAGGAGTGGATACAAAACACATATGACATGCAAATATTCCGTTTACTTGTTATCTCTGTTTTGGATCAACTCCTGTTTCTTTTTGGATTTAGCAATACTGATGGATTATTGAAAGCGGACACTGAAGGATCAAAAGTTGGGCAAAATGATCAGTGACGTCAATGCAAAATTACTGTCAACATCCTCTCCACTCTTTTGGGGAAGTGGGGGCCTCTACATGTGTCAGCGTTTAACAGAATCATCACAATAAGTGAAAAAATTAAGCAATATCCCTACAGACTGAACTAGATGGATTTGAGATGTGTGTATGGGAGAAATACACACACTGAATTTGAAACAGAGTTCCTCATAATAAGTGAAAAAATTAACTCTTTGCCACAGATAGCAATATCCCAAAATAAAAACCGCTAGTTCAGGAACAGGCGTGTATATGATACACACCTGTGTATATGAAAGGTATTTCACCCCAGTAACTCAAAAATCGGAAGTATTTTGCACAGAGTGCAATCTAGTGCTGCTACATATTATTATTATTATTATTATTTATTTATTTTAGAGCGCCATTAATTCCAGGGCGCTGTACATTAAGGGAAATTACATACATAAATGTTGAACAAATACAATGGTGACAAAAATGACTAGTAACTGAAACAGAGAGGAAAGAGGACCCTGCCCGCGAGGGCTTACAATCTACAAGGAAGAAGGGGAGAGACAGAAGGTGTGGGGCAGACATGTTTGCAGGCCGGTGTAGTGGTGGTGGGGTTAGTGAAGGTTATAGGCAATCCTGAAGAGATGGGTTTTCAGGTTGCTTTTGAAACTGGTGAAAGTTGGGGAGAGTCTGATGTTTTGGGTTAAGGAGTTCCAGAGTGTGGGTGAAGCACGGGAGAAGTCTTGGAGACGGTTATGTGAGGAGCTGATGAGAGGGGAGCAGAGGAGAAGGTCCTGTGAGGAGCGGAGATTGCGTGAGGGGAGGTATCTGGAAATTAGGGCAGAGATGTATGGAGGGGAGAGGTTATGGAGAGCCTTGTAGGTCAGGGTTAGTAATTTGAACTGAATTCGTTGGGCGATGGGCAGCCAGTGAAGGGATTGGCAGAGGGGAGAGGCAGAGGAGTAGCGAGGAGAGAGGTGAATCAGACGGGCAGCAGAGTTGAGGATGGATTGGAGGGGAGCGAGGGTGCTAACTGGGAGGCCACAGAGAAGGATGTTGCAGTAGTCAAGGCGGGAGATGACGAGGGCGTGGACTAGCGTTTTAGTAGTGTCAGAGTTGAGGAATGGGCGGATGCGTGAAATATTTTTCAGGTGGAGGCGGCAGGCAGAGGTGAGGGCTTGGATGTGCGGTTTGAAGGATAAAGAGGAGTCAAAGGTTATCCCAAGGCAGCGGACTTGTGGAGCTGGTGAGAGGGTGTGGCCATTAACAGTGATAGAGAGATCAGGTGGAGGGAGAGAGAGGGACGGTGGAAAGATGCTTGTGCATACGAGACACTGTGACAAGTGGCAGAAATTAACAGGGCTGCCCTATTTATAGGGCTGTGACATCACAGAAGCTGGCTGGCTGCTGATTGTCTTCCTGCCTGCACATGTCATTGAGGGCGTGCCTTTCTTCATCCCATAATTCTTTGCCCCATGTCACGCCATGTGCTCAAAGCCATTTTAGATTCGTTACCATTGCCATTTTAGATTCGTTCATCGCCATGAACTTCCTTTAGAATCAAATTTTTCCTGAAATTCTGAACGAATTCCACTTCGTTACACTCAATTCTCTATCTCTCTTTCTCTATCTCCCCCTCTCTCTCTCTATTTTTTTACATTAACACAGTTATAGTACAGCTAGTAACATGAAATGCCTCAAAAATAAGTTAAAAACTTTCGCTTCGTCTGAAAGCATCCTGCTTGAAGCCTCTCAATGGCGATCAATTTTAAATTGTTGTCTTGGTCTCATGATATCAAAATGTGAACAGCATGATGAGGAGAACTGTTTAAATCCCAATTCAAATTGATCCCCTAAATGTATTGGGCGATTCAGGGATCAAACACCTGTTGTGAATTTTGCCATAAAGCTCCTTGTAAAAGATCATTGAGTTTTGCTAAAAGTACTGAAACATTAAACTGTTGGACATGTGCATTGTAAAGTTAAGAGATGATCTCATTTAAAAAGGGAGGATGTGCAGACATAAAGTTATGCACAATAATAAAAAAAAAACTTTTAGGTTCATCCTGAAATTTCAACCAAAAGTCAAATATCCATAACTTTTTCTGAGTAGTGTATAACAATTTACAAGTGTAAGTGTGTCCTACAAACCGACTACCAAGAAAGCCAGGGTGGCTTTTCAGTAGGTTTCGATAACATCAAAAGGCATTTGGAAACTGGAGGAAACTCTGACAAAAAGAGGTCTGCCAGACAAACGCCCATTCCAAATTCAGAGTACAAATGCCTGAGAATCAACAGTTTACAAGATCGTCACCACACAGCTTTATGCAGCAAAAAGTAAACAAGCTTCCATGTCAACTTTAAACAGACTTCTATCTGTAGGTTTGACAGGTAGAGTATCGGTAAGAAAACCACTGCTAAGATTGCAAAATAAAAAGAATAAAAAAACACTTAGCTGGACCAAGCAGCACTTGAGTGGACTACTGGAAGTTCTTATGGACTAATGAAACTTCTATACAGATTTTAAGTCATCGAGTAGGTGAAAGGATGGTTCATCAGCTTGTGCCACCAACACTCAAAAAGAGGAGAAACTGGGGCTGACCTGTACCATTGCCTATGGGAGTGTCCAGTGATTAGGGAGTTTTGGGAATTGGTCTCAAGTTTCGTTAGACAACATTTGGTCGCTGTTCGGATACACAGATGTGTTGGAGCACAATCTTAATAAGATGGAACGACAGGCCCAGGCACTGAAAGCAGGACACGGACAAGTTAGGGCGCATCCCCACGGCAGTGGACACCGGCCGGTATTTGTCCTGTTTTGCGGCCGTCCCCACGGCTGCGGAGGGGGGGTGGCTTTTCTCCGCAATGAGCGGAGAAGAGCCCTCCCCCCTCCCATTGAGAAGCACATCTTCCGTCCAGAAGATTGTGCTTCTACAATGTTTTGCCGCCGGACCGCCGGTGGCAAAACCGTCCGATTGCAAAACCCGTACAGTGGGGACTGCTGCACGGGTTTTCCACAGAGCACAATTGTGCTAATTTTCGGCCGGTTTTTCAGGCGGTCTGAAAAACCGCAAACCGGCTGAAAAACCGGCCGAAAACCCGTGCAGTGGGGACATGGCCTTATGGTGAGAATAACTTTATGCTTTACTAATACCTTTGATAAACCAAAAATACATGACAGTTAATTGATGTTAAAATATGGTTACATAATATTTAACATAGAATTCATATACTTATTAGCAAAACAAGTTAAAACCAGAAAATTTTATCAATGTCATTTCTCTGTAAATTTCTTAGATTGAAGCTTTATCTAAGTGAGTGTATTGCAACCTATTTGTCTTATGTCTAATAATGCATTAGAAATCAATAAACACAATGTTTAAACACAGTTTCTCATTTTTTTTTTTTTTTTTTTTTATCTCAGACTATTTTGCTGGAATCAGAGTCTGCAACTTTCAGAGGGTGACAGGTACACTGGACAAATAAGGCTATCACAGACTTTTGACCGGCCCTGCAACACCCCATGGTCTATGTCTAGTTGATCCAATGTAATCAAACGCCTTCTTCTTGCTAATTGGATATTGCTTTAATAAGGTTCAGACAGACATCACAGTGGCGACAATTGGATATGAACATCAACGTCTTTGGTCACATCCGCCCTTTCTCAAAATTGTCGCTAAAAAATCACATCCAATTAAAAAGACATCCAATAATTACAATATATATTTACAAATCATCCAATAATTACAATATGTATTTACAAATCTGAGCGTAATAACAAAATAATGACCCTTGTCTACACCATGTGCATGATTTGTATATCATATATCCAAAGTTATATACAAAGAATGAATTGAGGCCTATATACAGTGCCTTGCGAAAGTATTCGGCCCCCTTGAACTTTTCAACCTTTTGCCACATTTCAGGCTTCAAACTTAAAGATATAATTTTTTTTTTGAAGAATCCACAACAAGTGGGACACAATTGTGAAGTGGAACGAAATTTATTGGATATTTTAAACTTTTGTAAAAAATAAAAAAAACTGAAAGTGGGGCGTACAAAATTACACACAGGTGGATTATATTTATCATCATCAGTAATTTAGGACAACATTGGATCCTCACTGAACTTCTGGAGTGAGTTTGCTGCATTGAAAGTAAAGGGGCCGAATAATATTGCACGCCCCACTTTTCAGTTTTTTATTTTTTACAAAAGTTTAAAATATCCAATACATTTCATTCCACTTCACATTTGTGTCCCACCTGTTGTTGATTCTTCACCAAAAAATTAAAATCTTATATCTTTGTTTGAAGCCATATATATATAAAAAATGATATTTATGCAGTCCTCCTTAAGAAAAACACTCCACATTCCCTCTTAAAGGGGTTGTCGCACTACATTGATTCATCTTCCCTCAGTCCTGTTTTCTTGGTTTTACTTTGAATTCAGGGACGTGTTTACTGGCTTCCACTAGGCTGCTGTAGAAGCCAGGTCTGTAGCTATAGCAATCAGCGCTGGCAGCCTGTCAGGAGAGATCAAACAGGTCTGTAGCTATAGCGACCTGAGGAGTTGATGCAGCTACAAGAGGGATATTTAGGAATAGGTAGGATATAATTAATGGACATATATTGCAAAGTGACTTGTTTTTGCAAGATCTTTAACATAAAAAGCAATTCTTGTACGGAGACAACCCCATTAAATTAAATGGAACAATCCCACAGTTTATCCATACCTTAAAGGAGTTGTCTCATTACGAGCTTTCAGCCTGTCAGTGTCCCTGGTAAGTTGAACTGAGGGGCGTGCTAGCTTGTCTGTCTGTTCTGCTCCCTCTCCCCCCTCCCATCAGCACACAGGCAGCTACGTAACTTCTATACAGGGGGGGGGGGGGAGGGGGTTTGCTCTCAGAGTTCACCCTGTGTGTGCCTGCCTAGGTCTGTTGCAGGAGAGGGCTGATCTAGGAGTGTAGAGAGGAATATGAAGCTGTGTGCTAATAGAGCAGAGGGGATGCATGTGTTCCTATATCCCCTGCTTAGCTTACAAGTCTCCACATCTCCAGCAACAACAAGGGCAGTGTTACTATACTCAGGATGTCTCACTAATACAGGAGAACATAAAGTATTCACATGCCCCCTGATCTCTATAGTATTAGTATAGTCACAGTTCCAAAGACATATCATGATTATAGTAACAGACAGGGTCACTGCTGTCACATCTATCTGTGTAGAAAGCAGGAGGAAGCAGGCACACACAGGGTTAATCCAGGCAGCTCAGACACAGACGCCAGAGTCCTCCCTCCCCCCTCCCTCCTCCTCCCTCCACTACAGAAGCATTCTGTGCGGGAGGGGCTCTCTGCTCCGACCTGTCTTCAAAGGTGATGAGTCATTCAGACCTGACAGCCAGTAAGATAAGGATCAACAGGTCAGCTACTATAGAGATTTGAGAAGCTGATGTAGTAATACTAACAGGGCTAGCTCAAAATCAGTAGGACATTTGTAATGAACATATATTGCAAAGCTGCTTGTTTTTTAAAGATCTTTTAATTAAAACCCAATCATTGTAGCGAGACAACCCCTTTAATGTTTTAGAAAATGAATGAAGAATGCCGGCCGCAGCTCAGTGTCTATAGTTAAAATGCTATGCCGTATCGCTAGTGCGGGCGTCTATAATTATGTACTGCGCATGCACGGAACTCCATACTAAGAGGAAATACATCATCGTTCTCTGTTGTATGGGCAAAGCGCATTTCTGCCCTACTTTAAACGAGTACTGTGCATGCTCTCTAGCTTTATCATTCAGTATTGTCAACATAAGGAATGACATGTATCTAAATGTGACAAAACATTATTGAGTAACATGAAGCTGTAAACAATAATGTATACAAATCACAGCAGTTCTAGCATTGTGGATGTCTTCTATACATGTATATATAAAAAATGAAACATGCAAAGCGGACGTACCCCCTGTACATATATATAAAATACTCTCTGCACATATATAAAACATTACCTTGTGGCTTTATGGTCTAAAGTGAAAGATTATGCATATACATCACACAAGGTTAGTCTATGGTTAATATAATTATTGCTATTATTAATTTATAGTGCTCGTTAGTAAATAACAATCACAATGGGTTAGATAAACCAAAACACAACATCTTACCTAGTCAGAATTTTTAGCATGTCTAAGGAAAAAGAAAATAAGCGTTAGATCTCATATGTAAACTAACGTATCAAAAATTCACATTCACGATTGAGCCCATGGGGGGTCATACATCTAAGGTGGTGTATCCATCATGACTCTCATTCTTTAAGTATCTTAGCATGATTTCCACCCCTCTGTAGATGTTTTAGGGTATGTTCACACGGCGTAACTGAAGTGCGCATTTAGTCGCATATTTGCGCTTTAATACGGACGAGATGCGCTCCACAATTACGGTAATCCATAGCTCTCATATGCGCAAGCTCCCGAGACACACGAAGTATTGCGGCGCGTACTGCAAATGCCGCAATACATCGTGTTAACATAGCGTTACTTGCTCCAACACCTGGAAGCGTAACTGAGAAATGTGTCTAGCTTCAATGAAATGGCTCGGGACTGGTAACCACGCTTTTTGATATCTAATTGTTGATTTATGGCTGGCAATACGATCCTTCACCCTTTGCATGGTTTCACACACGTATGTTAAGCCACATGGGCATTTCAACATATAAATTACTCCCGAGGAGTCACTTTGTATTAGTACAAGTTTACCACTGTGAAGGTGTTGAACATTTTTGCCACATATGATATTAGCACAATGGGAGCAACACATGAATGGGTATGTGCCCTTCCTCATGGGTCATATTATCCATTGTGTCAAAGTGGGTTTCTGTGAACCAATGTCAGCCTTGACCAACAGGTCTCTCATATTTTTTATGACGTTTGACACAAACTATCATAAAGGATTAAAAGTCGGGGATCTGAGGATAGTGCTGATGTAGTAAATGCCACCTCTTCCTAATAATCTGGTGGATCTTAGGCATCAATGGGTGGTAAATACCATTTAAAAAAGGGTTCCTGTTATTGGTAACTTTATTTCCCTGTAGCCAAGTTAGATCTAATACATGCTGAGGATATTCCCTCTTCCGAAATTTTAAAGCCATCTCGTTTAATCTCAGAGTTGTAGTTGTAGTCTCAGAAACAATACGCTCTACCCTAGCAAGCTGAGACCTTGGTAGTTGGTCAGAGGCTCATATTATAGCAAGGCAATGATCAAAAACATACTGCCTTGGGCAGGAAATGGTAAAACCGGAGACATGGCAGCGATGGAATCGGCACCGGTTCTCATTAATTTAGACATTGAGATTGCTACGACATCTAAGGGGTTAAACATCAGGGGAAGGAGCTGGCTTTGTTCCATGCTGTTACCAGTGGTTGTCAGCTGCAATTAGCTGCTGGCAACCGCCACCTAGCAATCCCGCTACAAAGACATTTGTCGGTAAGGGGTTAAAACTAACTTCACCCAGCTCTATTCTTCATTGAGTACATGGCAATAGGCAGTGTATAATGTCCATGACTGAAAAAACCCTACCGTATTTTTTGGACTATAAGATGCACTTTTTCCCCCCCAAATTTTGGGAGAAAATTAGGGTGCATCTTAAAGTCCAAATGCACTATCTCGGACCAACAGGAGGGTGTGAAGAAGCGATGCTGTGGGAAGCCACTGGCAGTATTTAAGGGGTTAACCCCTGCTGCCGGCTTCCCGCAGCATCGCTCCTCTCCAGGCTCCTGCCGACCCGAGAGATTGCTGCACAGCGGCGGCATGCAGCTGATCAGTACAGCTGCGCTAAAAGCAGGGATGGAGCCGGCTCCATCCCTGCTGTTAACACTATAAACAATGCAGTGATCACAGCCATTGTCATGGCAGCAAGAAGCCTCATGCAGGCTTCCGCAGCTGCCATGTATGTGCACCTATACATACGTGAAATGAAAATCCTATGTATAGCAATACAATAGTACTGCTGTAAATAGGACAAGGTATTTAGCCGACCGCTGTCTTTTGGCAGCAGTCATTTCAGGGCGTTCGTTTGCAGCGATGCCTTTTGGCGTCGCTGCAGCTGCGCTGAGAACAGAGCTATATGAATATGTTAATACATTACTAAGTGTAAAAAAAAATTTAATCCGTTATCCCTTCAGGGGATTTTAAAAAAAAAAATAAAAAAAAATTGTGTATAAAAAGTAAATAATATAAATAAAATAAAAATAAATATTCAATAAAAAGTAATTGTGCATACATTACACATACAAAATAAACCCTACACATACTAGGTATCCACACGACCGTAATAACTTGTAAAATTAAGTGTGACTGGTGCAAAAAAAACATTTTTTAAAAAACAAAATTTTTTTACAAAATGTTAAAAAAATTCTGCAAAAAAGTGAACTTAAACTAGTTCAACTTGTCCCGAATAAAACAAGGCTTAATACAACTGCGTCATTGAAAAAATAAAAAGTTACGACTGTTGAAACGCAAGGAGGCAAAAACTTTAAATCACTCCACATAATTATCACCATGTGCGTAAAAGTCCAATCTATTAAACTATAACATCATTTATCCCGAATGCTGTATAGCATAGAAGAAAAACATTCCAAACGTTAAAACTGTGAGGTTTTTTTGGTCATTTCATATCCCAAAAAAATTGGAATAAAGAGTGATCAAAAAGTCGCATCTATCCCAAAATGGTACCAGTAAAAACTATACTTCAGCCTGGACTTTTTGCTTCAAATTCCTTTTTTTCCTATTTTCCTCCTCTACAACTTAGGTGGGTTTTATGGTCCGGAGTGTCTTATAGTCTGAAAAATATAGTAGGTCATTTAGCCGCTAAATACATAAACATACCTCACTAGCCATGGTCTGAGTCTACTGCCCAGAACCATAAACAGTAGCATTCATAACAGTTTCCTCTGGTTTTGACTTCCACAGGTCAGCAACACTTGTACTTCTATAGCCCGGGAGCAAGAGAGACCTGGATTAAAGCGATTAGATTCAGGTCTGGGGAACAGGCAGTCCAATAAATAGCATCAATGCTTTCATCATGTAGGAACTGCTGACGCACTTCAGTCACATGAGGCCTAGCATTTTCATGCATCAGAAGAAGCCTAGGGCCCACTGCACCTGCATATGGTCTTACAATGGGTCTGAGGATCTTATTCCGATACCTAAAGGCAGTGAGGATACCTCTGGCTAGCACATGGATGGCTGTGCGGCCCTCCAAAGAAATGCCTCCCCACACTATTACTGACCCACTGCCAAATCGTTCATGCTGGAGGATGTTCTGGCATCTCCAGACTCACACATATATACATTTTACATAGTTATCATTCTTTTATAGTAATACTGTTTGGTGATAATTTTATGTCTGCACATCCTACACATCCTACTTTTTTATTTAATCTTAAATGCACAGGGTTTAATTTTATTGTACTTGTCTTTTTTAGATGTGTATATAATAAGTAATATGTATGTGTGTGTGTGTGTGTGTATATATATATATATATATATATATATATATATTATATATATATATTAGTTTTTATGGAAATATTGTTTGATCATTTATTTATGTCTGCTAATCCTCCCCCTTTTTAAAATTGTTTTAAATGTGTTAGGATTTATTTTCCTTGTACTATACTTGTCATTTGTTTGCATCATTGCACTTTTCTTATGCATACTAACTAGTATAATAGTGTATTAATTGAGTTTGCTCACTAGTTAGTATTATTCCATTTGTGTGCCTTATTTGTGATTAGATGGTGTACCTGTCCATCTACAGTTGAAACCAGAAGTTTACATACACTATATAAAAAGCTACATATATGCATGTTTTGCTCACTATCTGAACTGAAATCAGAATAAACCTTACCCGTTTCAGGTCAATTAGGTTTACCAAAATTATTTATATTTGCCAAATGCCAGAATAATGAGAATTTTTAAGGCATTTTTATTACTTTCTGCAAAGTTAAAATTTTACATACATTTCATTAGTATTTGGTAGTCCTGCCCTTAAACTGTATGTCTTGGGTCAAAGGTTTTGGATATCCTTCTACAAGCTTCTCACAATAGTTGGTAGGAATTTTGGCCCATTCCTCCTGACAGAACTGGTGTAACTGAGCCATGTTTGTAGGACGCCTTGCTCACACCTTCCTTTTCATCGTTGACCATAACATGTTCAATAGGATTGAGATCAGGGCTTTGTGATGGCCACTCCAAAACATTGACTTGGTTATTCTTAAGCAACTTTGTAACCAGTTTGACAGTATGCTTCAGGCCATTGTTCATTTGGAAGACCCATTTCCGTCCAAGCTTTAACTTCTTGGCTGATGTCTTGAGATGTTGCTTCAGTATTGCCACATTATCTTCTTTCCCCATGATACAGTTTATTTTGTGAAGTGCACCTGTCCCTCATGCAGCAAAATAACCCCACAACCTGATGCCACCCCTGTGTTTCACATTTGGGATGGTGATCTTAGGCTTCCAAGCTTCTCCCTCTTTCCTCCAAACGTAACGATGGTCATTATGGCCAAACAGTTCAATTTTAGTTTCTTCAGACCACAGGACAAATCTCCAAAAATGTCCTGTGTGCATTTGCAAACCTTAATCTGGCTTTAATATGTTTCTTTTGGAGTAATGGCTTCTTCCTGGCAGAGTGGCCTTTCAACCCATGTTGGTACAGTACTCGTTTCACTGTGGATAATGACACAATCTTACCAGCTTCCCCCAGTATCTTCACAAGGTCTTTTGCTTTTGTTCTTGGGTTGATGTGCACATGTCACACCAAAGCACGTTCATCTGTGAGACACAGGACCCGTCTCCTTCCTGAGCGGTATGATGGCGTGACATTCCCATCTTGTTTGTACCTCCGTATAATTGTTTGTACAGCTGAACAAGGCACCTTCAGGTATCTGGAAATTGCACCCAAGGATGAATCAGTGGCAGAGTATTTAAATGTGAATATTTTTCAGCAATCACTATGCGGACCTGATGAAGTGCTATTCTGTATGAAATACTTTGCCCAGTTTTGCCAATAAAGAAGTTTGGAGTAAGTAAGGAACCTAATGTGTTCCTGAAGTTCTATCGAGTGCCATTAAAAGCTCCATATATCTGTCAGTGGATTTAGTTAAAATTCCGATTTCATGTATCTCGATACTACGCTGTAGGTATATATAAAGAGTACATAAATGTGTACACCAGTGATTAAAATAAGAGAACAACTTAAGAGCACTTAATTTTTTTCTGAAATAATCCTGTATAGCTTTTTCTATTTGTTGTTAATAAGCATGTCCTGAAGTTTCCGGTAGAATATGTGGAGGTTGGCCTTCATCTCCTCTGTGTCATTGTCCAGTGATGATTTTAGGGCCTGTATCTCCTACTCTGTTCTTCTCTTGTTGTTGTTGCCCTGAAGACCCCAACAGAAAATGGCACCTCACCCTGTCTGCAAGCCCTTCAGGCACATCCACACCACTGACAGTGTACTTGTCCCACAGTCAAAACAAGTGCACAGAATTAGGGGGACCTTTTCCTGCAGGTCTTCCAATGTGGTGTATCTCATAATGTGTGTGCAATGTCCCACTACAGTCCTCTATGTGGGGGAAACAGGGCAGAGACTCCTTCAGCACATGAACTCCCACAGATTCACAATTAATAACAGAACAGATCTCCCACATTTCTCCGGAGAAGACCACTCTATTGAAGATTTGCGGGTTGTGGTTTTAATGGGACATTTTAAGATGCAGAGGGAGAGAAAGGAATGGAAATACAAAAATTTCAAATTTCAATATGGACTTACTATTCATGCCAGTTTTATGTCACACTATGAATGAACTGTGAGGGTCACAAATCACCACATGATAGCAAACAGATAACAGCAAGAATTACTAATCCCTCTGTCACACCCCACAAGTTTCCAGATTGTTTGTTTATTTCTTGACTTGTACTACTTGACCCATTTTGCTGTGTGACAGGGGGCATTGTCCTGCATGAAAATTGCTAGCTGATTAAGTGAACGTTGGAAAGGAGCCAAATGTTGTCGCAGTCACTCAGCATTGTAGCTGTATAAGAGGCCCAACTCCTTCTGCCAAAAACATCCTCAAAGCATGACACTTACTCCTCCATTCTTCACACTGGCCTCAATCCTTTCCCAGTTTCATGACAAACATAATGGCTTCCATTGAGCCCAAACAATTTCAATTTGCTTTCATCACTAAAGTTAACTTTTAAGCACT
Organism: Phyllomedusa bahiana; assembly: GCA_025379985.1. Lineage (NCBI taxonomy): Eukaryota > Metazoa > Chordata > Amphibia > Anura > Hylidae > Phyllomedusa > Phyllomedusa bahiana. The sequence goes on along the minus strand of JAODAL010018654.1, from coordinate 10,847 downwards.
TCTACTCTGTCCATACAATATGCTCCTCAGCATAATTTAGTCTAGCCTTTTGATTTTTTTTTCTGCTGATGAGAGGTTTGGTCATTGCAGAGTTTTCTTTCGGTCCAAATACACTTAAACGGCATGACAAGACAGATTCTTACCCTGTTCGGTGCTGAACTGGCGAGCCATTCCAGTGGCAGTGTTGAACCAATTGCCCATTGGGATTCTCTGTATTATTCTGTCCTCTTATCCCCCCCGACAATAATACCAATAAAAACAACTACTCATCCCGCAAAAAACAAGCCCATACAGAGCTCCGTACACAGAAAAATAAAAAAGTTATGGCTCTGACTATGGCGATGCAAAAATGTGTTTTCCTTTTTGAATAGAAGTGTTTTCATTGTGTAAAAGCAGTAAAACATAAAAAAATATATAAATTGGGTATCGCTGTAATCGTATTGGCCTGCTGAGTAAAGCTAGTATGTTATTTATACCACATGGTGACCTCTGTAAAAAAATTAAAAAATACTACCAGGATTGCTGTATTATGCTCAAAATGCATCACAAAAGCCTTGGTAAAAAGCGATCAAAGTATCATATGAACCCCATAATAATACCAATAAAAAGTCAACTAATCCCGCAAAAAAAAAAAGCCCTTAATCAGCTCCAAATACAGAAAAATAAAAAAAAGTTATGGCTGTCAGACTATGATGACATAAAAACGCAATTTTTTATAAACTCATTCCTGTTGTGTAAAAGTTATACACCATAAAAAACTATATCAAATGTATATCATTGTAATTGTACCAACCTGCATAGCATAGTTATCCTGTCAATAATGCCGTATGGCGAACGCTGTAAAAATGAAGTTCAAAAAACAATGGCGGAACTGCTCCGCCCCCACCCCCCCATTTTAATGTCCCAGTGCTAAAAAAAAACGATAGAACACCTGTGCGCCCAAAATGCCCAATATACCCCTAGATGAGATCCACGAGGGATATTGAATCCAAAATGGGGTGACTTCTGGAAGATTTCACCTGTTCTGGTACTTTGGGGGCTTTGCAAATGTGACATGGCACCCACCTGTGTAAACTGGTATCTATCACTATATGCTCACTGTATGGTGGTAATATAGAGTCTGCAGAGCCTGTGTACACTGGTAGCTACTACTATATAATCACTGTATGGTGGAAATATTGATTGTAGTGCAATAGTTTAGGTTCAGGCACAGTTTAGCAGTTTCTCCCAGCTCTTCTGGAGGTCAAATAGGCTATCCAACATCCAGGAAAGCTGGGTGACGCCTATAACTGTGGAAAATGGCAGCCGGACTCCTTCTGCATCAGAAACCCGTCCCAGTTCCAGAGTACAGGCAGAGGACATGCTCTAAGACTCACTTCCTGGTCAGGCTGTAACTGAGCATGTGTCAGCCTGACAGATCTGTGTTGTGAGGGACCACTTATTTCGGCAGTGAAGTTCTCACTGTTCTGAGTGTGAGAGTCACTCTGTATGCTCAGAAGAGGTCCCATTGGCAGCACTATCAGCTAAATAGTTGGTAGTAATCAGTAATTAGCAGATAGTGCTAACAGAACAGGAAACAGAATGAGTCAGAGCAGTGTGTAATGTTTGTAACTTCAAGCAGCTAAGAAGACTGTCAGCTTTGTGTATATACATATAGTGCATACACATATGGTATATACATACCTCCCAAGTGTCCCTATTTTGGAGGGACAGCCCCCTATTTTTTTTTTTTTAAAACTTTTTTTATTACGATCCTTCAAATAGAAAAAAAAAAAAAATGAATACAGTAGTAGAAAATTTTTCACCAACAACTCTGCACGCAGGCAGAAAATTTGGGCTGCGAAAAATTCAGAAAATTTTTTTTTTTCCAACAAAATAAACAGATAATGTTTTCCTGTAAACAGAAAAGTCACTAACCAAGGTCCATGGCATTGGTTCAATGCCCGGGGGCGAGACTCACAGAGCAATTGGGAAAATCAAAAATAATTAACCAGACAATTTAAACTACATTTAAGTAAACAACAACCTGCTCCAAACACCCCCCCAATCCCCCACTATCTCCGAATCCTCCCAGCACCCCCCCCCCCCCCCCTTTGCGGTTTTTTTAAAAGGGGGGCCATCCCCCCCCAGCCCATGCCACAAAAAACGTAAGCAGGTACTTTACGGGAAAAAAAAAATTTTAGACAAAAAAAGGGAAATCTGTATCTGACTCTATCAGGCGAGAACCAAGGTCCTGGGGACTTTTGGGCCCTCGTCCCCCCATTTTGCTGACCCAGGTCCCAAACCCGCAACCAAGCAGGACGAATTTTTCCCGAATTGGGGGCCGGCAATGTATCTACACCGCCCAAAAGGAAAAAAAACTTTTTTAACTTTTTGGTCCTTTTGCTGCGAAACCTCATCTAATCCATTTTCAGCAAGAAAAAGGTTTTTTTAAAGGGAAAAGGTTGTCTTAGGGCCACCGCGGGCTCCAACCTGTAAAATTTTGCCTTTCGCCCCGCCGCTAAAAGACAGCAGAACCCTTTTTCTCCTTTCTATTTAAACCCCCCGCCCATGTTCACAAACCCAAAGGGGGCCCATTGGCAGTGGGGGAATGTAACGCCCAAGGTATCGCTGCCCCTAAGATCCCCAAAACTACCCGTACTGTTTAAATTTTTAGAACATCCCAAGGCAATGATAGAGGTCACCCCACCAAACGCAATGAAGCATTTACTTGAGGTGTACAGCCCCATTCTAGCCCCGAGGGCGTCAATAGGCTTGTGTGCCCTTAAAGACATCTCAATTTTCAGATGCGAAGGGAAATTTTATAGGAATCCAAGCGCCCCAAAAGGGCAGGGTTGGGTCAACCTGCCCCAACGCGAAAGTTGCAGGGAGGTTTGTGCAAAACAATGTGCCCCAGCAGATATCTGTAAGTATCGAGAGGTAAGCGCCTTCGGGGGTCCCCACGATTTTCTAAAATTAACTCCATTCCGCCTCCGCGATATGTGGGAGGAGGGAAATTTGGGGAAGCGCTTGCTTAAGATAACAAGAAAGGGTTTGGAAGATCAGGAAACGCGACTGATTTCTGTCTGGGAATAAGTCCGTCCAGCAGTGGGGGGTCCACCCACTGTGCAAAACGGGAAAACCCTATCATGTAGCCGCCGAAACGAACCGGTAGGACCCCCTCCTGGAAGCGGGGGTTTTCTGATTTAAGGACTGAAAAAAGGGTGGTCTGTGACGGCCCTTAGCATTCTGACTTCTTCCCTGCCCCCCAAACCGCATGAGGGGGACATTACCCTGACACGATGGAAACTCCGCATAAATAAATGCAGGAAATTTACAAGAAGACCCGGATGAACAGACCCCCACCCAGCTTTTTGGAAATACACTTGACCTACACCAGTCCGCAAAAACGGGCCCCGGGGCCCCAGGTTATAATACTTATTTGGGGGCCCGAGCCGCCAAGAGCTTAGGCTGATGGATTTATGAAGAGGGATGCGCCCCCCTTTTCCCCCCTAAAAAGTTCCCAAAATGGGGGTTAATGACTTCTCCTCCCTGGGTTTTTAAAATATATTGCAACATATTAAACAAATACAGGAGGCGTGGGATCCCACCATTTTTTGCAATTTTGGGTGGGCCTTAAAGGATACGGGATGTTGCCCCCTTTCTTGAGAGTGGGGTTGCACGCCGTCACCTACAACAGATGTTTTCCCGTGAATATTTTTTTCAGGGGGCCCGGGGGATGAGGATGCCTAAATATTTTATCTGAAAAGCACCAGCGGAGATGAGGGAAAGGGGGTCCAAATGGGAAAAAAATGTCCCGAGAAAAAGCCCTCGCCTTTTTCAATTTTTAATTGTACCCCGAGAGTCTCCCCCGCTTTAATATCCGAACACTTCGCCAAGGATTTTTGGGGGTTGGAGACCACAGTAGCATGTCTCGCAAGCCGGGAGTTTTATCCGCAGTCATTTACCTTAATTTTTCCCTGGGGTGACGGATACAAAAAGGGGGGGGCCAAAGGAAAGGTTAAAAAAATGGGCGAAAAAGGGGACATCCTTGCTTCGCCCGCAAACAGATCTATGAGCGGGGATTTTCGCCCATTTAGGAGGAGCCGATCCCGTTCTGCTGCATAGGGCAGGAAGGGCGTAACACAGACCCCAAAAACCCCCCCCGCCCCAGCTAGGCCAAAAAAGGGCCTGAACCTTGTCCAAAGCCTTCTCCGCAATTTAATTAACAGCAAGGAACCGGGTGGGCCCGGGTCTTTCGCAGCTGTTGCTGCCGCCACACCAGCCGACATTTTTTGGGCGTTAGAGCTAAAACCCACGGAGGGATGTGAAATAACAGGCAAAATTTTAAGCTGTTGCGATAATTTTTTTGGGCCCGGACTTATAATCCTGGGTTTCCCGGGAAAAAGGCCGTAAAACGCTAAAAACCAGATCCACCCTCCTTCAGCAAACTGCCCCGTCTTGAAGTAAAAAAAGGGAAACATCGGGAAAGACCGGATGAGACAAACGTTAAATAGCTGGGGTTAGATGGGGACAATATCGGGTTTTCAGGATTTTTTTAAATTCGCCGTATAGCCATCGGGCCCTGGCATTTATGTTTGGGGTAAAGAATATTACCGCCAACCACCTCCCGGATATCAATTCTAGCTGTAGGCGTTTGGCCTCATAAGACCTGGAGTATGCACCGAACCAAAAACCCACGACCCGGTCTGCATCAAAAGGGTGGCGCTATACAGGGACTCAAAATAAGCCACAAAAGCATCCCTCGATATCCTTCGCGTCTTTAGGATGGTGCCTGTTTCAGGGCACTTTACTGCCGCTATTGGCGGCCTCGGCTTCCATTGGGCAGTCATGCTAGCCAGCAACTTCCCCTGTCTATTCCCCCACCTATAATATCGATTCTGGGTGGCCCTGACTTGCCAGCGCGCATGGCCATTAAGGAAGGTACTCAGAAGGTCCTGGGCTTCCGTATAACGCGTCTTTGTTTGTGCCGAGGGGCAAGCCGCAAATCTTTGCTGGGCAGCACACAAGTCCTCATGTACTCGTCTAAATTTTTTCATTCGCGTCCCTATGCCTCATGCCCATGTAGCTAATTATTAGGCCGCGCAGCACCGCTTTCGCAGTGAGCCAAAGCAAGGGCGCATCCCCAGCATGCTCTTTATTATCCGACAGAAACTGAGACCATTGTGCTTTTAAAAAAGCTCTAAAGTCATCTGATTCATACAGATATGTGGGGAATCTCCATGACCTGCCCATAGTGGGACCGCCCGGGATGTCTAAAACTAATTGGATAGGACCATGGTCCAAGAGCGTAATAGGGTGAAGATCTGCCTGCAACACCATTGAGTGAAGAGTCGTAGACAACAGGGCCATGTCAATCCTGCTGAGTAAAAAGTGAAAGATCGGTCTGTGGGGTTCATGAGCCACCAGGGGTCATAGACACCCAGGTGGTCCATAAGGTGTGTGATCGAGGAGTTGAGGGGCCCTCGACTCGACCTGTGCCAGATCTGTCCAAAGTGGGGTCTGGAGCCACATTAAAGTCTCCCACTAAGATTAAATTATCATGTTCCCGCTTAAGTAGAAAATTGGTGAGGTCGGCAAAAAAAAGAGTCATTTGGAGCATTCAGGGCATAGAGGTTGACCAGGGTGTACAGCCGATTGGCAACCATCACTCTCAAATATATAAATCTGCCTGCCTCATCAATATATTGGTCAGCAATAGACTGTACTAGGCCAGCTCGAAAACATATTCGACGCCAGAACTTTTACAATAGTGGCCAGCCCCGGGTGGATCCGCCATCGGGCTCGCAGGGGACAAAATTTGTTCGTCCCCCCCAATGTGTCTTTTCAGACAATAAAAGCTGCCTTCATCTCTTAGGTGGAGCAAAACGCATCTGCGTTTTTCGGGAATATTAAGGCCCCAACTTTCATGAGAGGACATTTATTTGCGGAGCCGGGGGCAGCCCCAGGGTTACAGAGGCGTCTCCACCATCCCGATCCCTAAAAAAAGGGGAAGCGGCGGGAGAACACCCTAAGCAGGGATTTTTTCCAAACGTCCCAGCGAGCGCTTTCCCCATCCAGTTGAGGAGGAGGGGGGTGGCGAGTATATGCACTCTGGGAACAGATCAGGAACGACATAAAGCTGAGGAGCGGGGGAACCCCAAACAAAAGGTGAAACTCACAAAATTCTACAAAATAACAAATTAAACCAAGAACCGCAGAACGGGAACCCTTCAGCCATAGCCCAGAGGGCGCTAAAAACATTTAAAGAGACCTCTCCATGAATATTCTATAGCGTTCCGGGCCAAAATTTAATTTTTGGGGGGCTGGCCTTCCCAGGTCCCCCAAAAAGGGGCTCCATAGCAAACTCCTCCCTCGCAAAAACCGCCTACCCCGCCTCTTCCGGGGAGTCAAAGGGGTTATCATTTTAAACCATTGTCCCCGGACCCTAAGCTTTTCCAGGAAAAGCAGCGGGAAACTAATGTAGGTCATGCAAATAACTACAGACCGGGGGTATCTTTTCTCCTTCAGGGGCACCCTATTGGAAAAGTCCTGGAACAAAAATCCTCTCACCGGGCCCCCTTTAGTTCTCGGCATCGCCGGTACGCCCGCAAAAAATTTTTCCCTTTACGACCCCTTGTGAAAGCGGGCTACACCGTCTGGGGCGGGCCTCCCCATTCCTCGGGCCCCAATCCTTGCACCTTTTTCCCCCTGTAGAGGGCGTTTGGAAGATCCAGGTCAGGGCTCCAAATTCCCCCCCAGATATGTTGCTAAAATACTCAGGGAGCACCGATTCCGGGATACCGATGAATCTCAAGTTATTCCGTCTTTCACGGTTCTCTAGGTCGTCCAATTTTTCCTGCAGCGAATTGATGGTCTCCTGGGCCGGACAGTCCCTATTTTTAACCCAGGTCCCTCTGTCCCTCTTAGCTTTATAAATGTCCCTCTTTTCCATTTGGGAAATAGATTTGCGTCAATAAACTTACTATCTTGCTTTACAAAGTATCGGATTGCTTCCTAGGTGTATATTACATAACTTACTTAATATTTAATCAATGGATACAAGGCAATCCTGAAAATGTGTCCCTTTTTGGCTATCTAAAAAGTTGGCGTGTATGTGTGTTGGGCGTGGTTGGAGGCGTGGCCTGATGTGTACCTCTCTGCAATTTCTAAAAGTTGGGAGGTATGTATATACACAAACGGCGACATGTATGATCTAGGTGCATAAAGGCCAGTTCTAAATACTTTTAAAGCAGTGTAGAATGCGCCAGAATGTATAAACCTGTTCTACTGCGGGTCATACATTTGGCACATTGAAATTCCACTGCAATAACTCGGGCTTAGGTAGACCACTTTAAACTTGGTCTGGCTGTTCCAGCAGCAATGTGCGTAGTTTTGGCGTCCTCCAGTCATAAATGTGTTTAATCATAGGGTTGTTGTGCCACACTCCCCCAGAACGCCTATTTTTGGAGTGCACCTGCTCATACATCTAGAGAACAGGGCTGCAACAGTTTTTGGGCTGACAGGACACCAGAATACTGGCGCAGCCCCGGTCATACATGTCACCCTATATGTATAATGCACCACAGTTACATCAGTGTGCTAACACATGTATATGTACAGTTGAAACCAGAAGTTTACATACACTATATAAAAAAACACATATGCATGTTTTTCTCACAATCTGACATGAAATCAGAATTATCAGAAAATTATTTATATTTGCCAAATGCCAGAAAAATATGAGAGAGAGAATTTTTTAAGGCATTTTTATTACTTTCTGCAAAGTCAAAAGTTTACCGACACGAGGATTACTATGCCTTTAAACAACTTGGGACAGCCCATATGATGATGTCATGTTTTTGGAAGCTTTATTGGCAACATCTGAGTTAATTAGAGACACTCCTGAGGATGTATTTTAACATCATGGGAGAGCCTGGATTATACTTGGGTGCAATTTCCAGATACCTGAAGGTGCCTCATTCATCTGTACAAACAATTATACGCAATACAAATAAGATGGGAATGTTCAGCAATCATACCGCTCAGGAGGGAGACGGGTTCTGTATCTCCCAGATGAACGTGCTTTGGTCCGACATGTTCATATCAACCCAAGAACAAAAAAAAATACCTTGTGAAGATGCTGGCGAAAGCTGGTAAGATTGTGTCATTATTCACAGTGAAACGAGAACTGTATCAACATTGGCTGAAAGGCCACTCTGCCAGAAAGAAGCTATTACTCCAAAAGAAACATATAAAAGCCAGATTAATGTTTGCAAATGCACACAGGAGAAGACCTACATGTTTGGAGACATGTCCTGTGGTCTAGCGAAACTAAAATTGAACTGTTTGGCCATAATGACCATCGTTACGTTTGGAGGAAAAAAGGAGACGCTTGGAAGCCTAAGAACACAATCTCAACTGTGAAACACGGGGGTGGCAGAATTATGGTGTGGGGTTGTTTTGCTGCAAGAGGGACTGGTGCACTTCACAAAATAAATGGCATCATGAGGAAAGAAGCTTATGTGGCAATACAGAAGCAACATCTTAAGACATCAGCCAGGAAGTTAAAGCTTGGGCGGAAATGGGTCTTCAAAATTAACAATGACCCGAAGACACTCCCCAAAACTGGAAAAAGAGTGGTTTAACGATAACTAAGTTAATGTTTTGGATTTCCATCAAAACCCCTGCTAAATCCTATTAAAAATTTTTTGGGCAAAGCTGAGAAGGGCGGGTGTGAGCAAGGCGACCTCAAACCGGCTCATTTTACACCATTTTCGTCGGAGAAATTGGCCAAAATTCCACAAACTATTGTGAAAGTTTATGGAAGGAAACCAAAAATTTTTGACCCAATCATAAGTTTGGGCAATGCAACCAAAAAAATAATAAAATTTGTAGTAAATTTTTTGATTTTTGCGAAAATAAAAAAATCCCTTTAAAAAATTTTCTCTCATTTGCATCTACAAATATAAATAATTTTGGTAACCTAATTGATTTAAAAAGCGGAAAGTTTATTATGATTTCAATGAATAGGAAAAAAACACACTAAGTGCAGGGGGTCGCTAGGAATTTTTATTCGGGCCAAGCCCCGACAATCCGCCTTCCCCAATCTCACCCTCGGTTGCAGGCCAGTCTATGTGCCTGCAGCGCCGACGCTCTTGACGTGTGTGCGTCCTCTAAACACAGCCAACCCGTTCTTCAGTGCAGGAGGGGGGGGGAAGCGACACCGGGGGTCCCGGGGCCTTACAGGGAGGGGGGGGCGTCGACCACGAAGCCCTGACTGGGGACTTAAAGGCTGCAGCCGTGTTCACACGAGAGCCGGCATCAGGAACCAGCACATAGAGTAAGAGCTCCGCCCCCTGCGTTTGGCTCCCGGACATGCAACACACAGCCTTCAGTAGGGAGGAAACAGAAATCATCACACCATGGGTTCCCCAGGGAGGTTCCAAGTGATGATACCCACTGAGAGCCCAAAAAGGGGGAACACCACAAACTTCATAATATAACTGTGCTAAATGTATTACGGGGTGTATAACTTATGTGCATGGTGGGCAATAGTGTATTGGGGTAAATTGTATGATTTTGTGAGTGTGTAATACTTGTATTGGTATTAATTTTTTATATGTAGTATTGTATGCATGATGTGTGTATTATTTTGTATGTGAAAATATGTATGGTGGTAAATATTTGTAGCATGTGGTTTTTTTTAAAATAGTGTTAAAAATAAAAATTGTTTGCATGCATAAGGTGTATACAAGTTATATATTTTTAAAGATAGTAATAATCTTGTGCTACAAATTTTTTGTACGTAAAAGTGTGTTGTGTATAAACACACTTATCAACAATATTGACCCCTTTTCGCACTAAACATAATCCGCCTTTTCTGTCCCTTTATACATGAAACTACAACCTATGATAATTGTATCTGAAATAAAATTTTTTTAACCTGTTTTCAAGTTTCTACTGCTCAGCCAACAAAGGGTACATTCACACAGCGTAATTTTCGGGAGCATTTTTGGGGTAAATTTTCCTTTTAAAACACCTGACATTCGCACCGCCGCAATTGCTAATTCAACTCCTATGAAGCATGAATTACCATGTCAGTATAAAAAAAAATGGGAAATTTTACCTGAAGGAGAAAGTGACAGTCCCCTTATAAAAGGGGAGGGCATTATTTTTTTAAAGGGCGGGTTCTGATGCAGGGGAAAACAGGGAACATAGCCCCCCCCTATATTTAACCTATTTTTGGGGGCCACTTTTTACACATTACGCACAGTTATGCCTCACAAATACACTGTTTATGTTCACACAGCTAAAATTCTTTCCACTTCGGGCCCTAAATTGCGCTTCAATACACCCGACGTACGGGGCCCACATTAGGGAATTCATTTGCCTCACTGAGAACTATATTACCTGTTCTGGGGAGAATAAATATAGTGAGTCTTCAGAGGGAAAGCCTGGCCTGTAAAAACACATACCGCAGCATGGGCGTGAAAAAGACTGTGAACCCCCACTACGAAAAAACTTAAAACAGGGCCCGGGGCCCCCGGATGTTTTGGGGCCCAGCAACGCCCCTGCTATGTGTCTCTTTATATATGAAAAACTTGACCTTTTAACCTGTCACATAATTTGCCCCCCTTGCTGAGGACAGCAAACAATTCAGACATGCTCTTCCCTGCGCCCCACTCTGTAACAGGGTATTTTAGAGCATTTAAGCTCAAATCTTATTCATGAGCATGTTACCCCCCCCCACCCAAAGGGACCCCGCCCACTGACATTATTCACAGTTCTACCATCAAAATAATAAGTTTACGTTTAGGGAGGCTTTAAATACCTCAGTGGGGGGAGGGGAAGAAAAAAAAACGGGC
>JAODAL010018653.1:0-74186 GCA_025379985.1 Phyllomedusa bahiana | reverse complement strand
CGGGTTTGTCATCAAACTTACAATTTTATGGATTTTTAAAAACAGATGTAGAATTTTGAGTACACAGAGGCTTCCCCTAAATTTCCCCGACATTCCCCTTAGGCAAAGGCGACAGTATATTTAAAGGGAACCTTTGGTGTTATGTTCCCTATTGAGAGCAGAATGTGAAAAGGGGGAGGAAGTAAACTCTGATTGTGGTATACAGACAGTCTGCGATTACTCGTTCCCGACTTTCTACGTCCCGTTAAAAAGGGAGACTTTTGGGGGGTGGGCTGACTTTAAAACCTGAGTCACCCCCCATGATAACCCCAAAGGCCCGCATGCCACAGCGCAAGAGATAAAATTTAGCTAAAATTTTAAAAAAGGGCCAGACAGAAAAACAAATGTAAAAATTTTTCCCTGCACTTTTAAAATAAAAAAAATGTTTTTGCGGGAGTTCATTAAAAATATACCTTTTCCGACTTAATCAAATTAACTTAAAAACAACCTACAGTCCCTACCCCGGCCCCCCGGGGACTGTTATATTATTGGAGCGGGTTTTATTTTTAAAAGTAAAAAAACCCTGAGAGGTTTTAAAAGGGACTCTCCATTACATTTTTTCTTAATTTGACAAGCAAATATGTGATATTAAAAAAAAAATTTCTTTTTTTAAAATTTGGGGGGTTGGGTCTTTTTTTATAAAATTTTTGAAACTTTCTCTGTGTGGTAACTTTTGGCTTGTGTCTTGCCCCCCTTGAGCTTTGATAGCACATCACTGAGAGGATTGCTTGACGGTTCTATTCCAGGCTTTCTGTGGCCTGAAAAGTTTAATTTTTATCAGCAGAACCTGATAATTGTGAAACCCAAGCCGGAAAACCTCAGCTTTAAACCATTCCTTTCATGTATTGGGGTTTTCATGCCCCGCTGTCTATTAATTTACTATCCTGTCAGAAAAACAATAGAGATAATTGTGTCATTACCTATATTTGTTATGAATAATAGGTGAGAGAACAACTACAAAAAAGCAAATTAAATTTGCAGGGCCCATTCGGGAATTGTACTCTTTCTTTTAGAGGACAAGATATATATGTAATTTTTAATGGCATAGGACTTCCAAAATAAAAAAAATACTGCAAAATGTTTAAAAAATTTATTTTTTTTGGGTTTTTGGGTTTTTAAAAAAAATCCCTTTTGATGGAAGTGTTCTCGTTAAGAATGTGGAAGTCCTGCGACCCCCCCCAATACCGTAAAATTGGGGAGTTTCCCCAAATATCGTGTGGTACAAGCAACTTCTACTGTAGTGGCGGTCGCGTATTTCAGTTTTCTTTTAAAAATTTTTTTCAGTTTTTACCGAAATCCTTTTCCAAATTCAGCTTTTCTCCCAAAAAAGGTAGATAAACCACTGGGCCCGGGTTTCCCCTTTAAGTTTTAAAATTGAAGAAAGTACCTTTCATAAACACTTTAGTTTACCTTTTCTGATATGTTGGGAAATTTCAAATAAATAGAAGTACATGAAACATGAGGATTGTCTTTACAAAATGTATGGATGAGGACGTGATGATTTTAAATAAACCCAAAATCCTTTAAACAAAATATGTCCCCAAAAGAGGATGACTTTTAAACAATTAGTAAAAGTTTTTGGTTATTTATTTCAGAAGTTCACTTGACCCCGAGGGAACGTGGTGCCCAACAACTTCAACAGTTGCCCAGGTGAACTAGCGAATCTGTTTGCCTGTAATTTGGGGGAGTCACGTTTGCCCTATACAGTTTTGTTCTGATGCAAAAAGGGCCTGGCAGCCTGGCATGTGTTCAAGAAAGCAGCCCTTGCGTACAACCTGAAAGAGGGGAAAATTTTATTTTTAACACACTATTTGCTGATGAAGTAAACAAACCTTTTTGTTTTCTTGTTCTGTTAACCATCACAATTTGCCCCTTTATAAGGGCCAGAAGTGGGTTTGGTTGAAAATGCATCACTTTTTTTCCCACCCCCAAACCCAAACACCCCCCAAAACACTTAGGAAAAAAAGGTGACTAACAGGCTGCAGCTCTCCAAGGTACACTTTTTTTAATCAACATATTTAGAAAAGTGATTAAATACCCATTTTGGGGGATCCCCAAACAACATTAGTCGTGGCAAAACCCCTTTTAAGCCCCGAGCAATGGGCAAAAAGGGAAATTGTAAAGCCAGACAACTTGATTAAAGTTCTAAAAAAACACAGATTTGTATTTTTCTAGTTACAGTGATTAGTATCTACCATAGTGGTGCAAAAGGAAGGCAACAATTAATAGTGACAGGGTCCCCAAAGATTTTTTGCACGTAGGCATGGTAGCCTCTTGGTTTAATTTACAAAAGAGCTATTTTAGCTCAAATTGCTGTAAAAGTTATTTCTTGTGGATTGAAGATTTTTCAGATTACCTACTGCATTTTTTAGTTGTTTTCCTTTGGTTTATTGCAGCTATTGTGTAAACCTTGGCAATTGTTAGGTTTATTTTCTAAACCAAATGTAATTATTTATTTTTTTTAACAACCAACTAAAAAAAGAAAACCCATGTATTGTAAAAAATTTAAAAAATATAACACAGGTTTAACCTGGGTTTAATAGTTTTCGAACAAAACCTCTGTTGCAGAGGTTTTGGGAAAAACAACAGACACCCAAGTTTTAAAACAACCCAAAGGCCGTGGACCCCATTGACTAAAATTGGTCCGTTGGGTTTCCCCTTGTTTTCACGAAAAAAAAAACCCAACATGCCTTTCCCAAGGGAATTTGCAACAAAGGTTCACGACGTTGATGTGAACCAGATTATAAATTTTTTTTTTTTTTTTTGCAAAGGGTTATAATTTTATATTATATTAGTAGTTGCACAAACATGTGTCAATTCCTTTTATACTTATGCTTACCCAACAACAATAATTGGACACAGCTTTTAAGGTGCACAAGTGCTACTGATTCATTTACATTTTCTACCTTTTCTCTGTTCAGAGAAATGGAGCAAACAAATCTAAGTACAATGTTACATTGGTTAGTAGCATGTACCATGTTGGGGAAGGTGGAACTACATGTCTAAAACTGCATAGCTTAGAAATACTGTTAAATACACCTATCGGTCATAGTGTTAAAATGAGACAGTAGTAGTGAATAACATTAATTATCTTGTCACAATGGTACTTGTCAAGGGTGGTGATTATTAGGCAGTCCTTGAAGTTGATTTCTTGAAAGTAGGAAAATCTTAAAGGGATTTTGCCAAGAAGTGATTTCCTCACCTAACAGGCTGAACTGTCCTCTTGAGCCTTGAAAAAAGGGGCATTGTGTTTGTGTTTAAAAAAACAGGTGCCTTCTCCATGATGATATCGCACAACCTCCAATGCACACTCCCGAGGCTGAAATTAAGACTCTGTAGTTGAGCAACATTGTTTAGCAAAAACCACAGAGGGTAACTGTATTGTGCACAAGCTCTACAGGTTTTGTGTCTTATCTGCTCAGGAGAGAAGATAAGATCCAAGCAGGCAGCTTTCAGGAACTGCTGCAGGGGGGGGAGGGAGGGAGAAGGGCTGAGCAGGGAGCATCTGAATGTTTACTCAGATAATTACATTACAACCAGCAGATTCTCTATACAGCAGACAAAGGCTTTGTTCTCCCCCTCCCTTCAAATCTCGTTCATGTGCCCTGCCATCAGATAAGAAGTGCAAACAACGCAAGCGTGGCCAGATCAGCTAGTGGTCATAGTTAATGTAACAGTAGGAAACTAAGGCTGACTAAGCCAGGCTGCAGCTCTCACAGGCTACACTTTTTTTAATCACACATATTTAGAAAAGTGATTAAATACCCATTTTGGAGCATCCCATATCAACATTAGATCATGGCAAAACCCCTTTAAGACCTGATCAATGTCAAGATGGGACAGATTGTAATAGCCAGACAACTTGATTAAAGCTTCTAAAAAACAGCAGATCTTGTATCTGTTTCTAGTGTACAGTGATTAGCATCTACCAATAGTGGTGCAAGGAAGGACAACCAATTAATCAGTGACAGGGTCACCCAAAGCTCATTTATGCATGTAGGACATGGTAGCCTCTCTGGTGTGATCTTACAAAAGAGCTATTGTAGCTCAAATTGCTGTAAAAGTTATTGCTTGCTGTGATTGAAGATTATCAGAACACACAGCACGCAGCACTAAGACATAAATAAGAACATTAAATATCTGTTTTATTTTAAATTGCATTACTGCTATATTTATTATACCTAAAATTTTGAGGCTCCTAGTGTACATTTTAATCAAATTCTGTACACCCAACTACTGCCATAATGGGACTTCATCAGATGGAAAGGGATGAATAAGCAATGGAAGGAGGTGGTTTGTTCTTTTCATTTACATCATATGTTATAGCTGGGTGCTTTGGTATTGATTACCAGGGAAAGAAATGTAGCCAGGGTGCACTAATGGGAAAAAGGCCGGTATCCTGCTTAGAGACTTTGGGTGCTGGCAATCATGTGGATGTTACTTTGACATGTACCACCTACTTAAGCACTGTTGCAGAGCAACTACAACAATGATATTCCCTAATGGCAGTAGCCTCTTTTACCAGGATAATGGAGGAACATGACAAAAAATACAAGGTGTTGAGTTGGCCTCTTGATATTCCAGATCTAATCTGATTAAGCATCTGTGGAATATGTTACAAAAATATGTCCAATCCATGGAGGCCCAATTTGGCCTGCCAGTCTGCCACAGTTCTTCACTACAGACCAGCCAAAGTTCTCTATATAAAGTGGTCCAGCTAACCACAGTTCCACTTGTAGATGGGGCAGCTAAAAAAAACATTCTTAGTATGTCCAATGTTTTATAAAGAAATTAGTAAGAGTGTTCAGTGATTATAGTGCTTATGGGGAAGCAAAGAAGTAACAAACCACATGTTCTTGACCTCTGACTTGAACTACCAATGAAAAAAACTTCATGTAATACGTGGCAAACATTTGAGGGACACCCTCAGATTTCTCTGTGTATTTCACTTTTGTCTTTGATTGCAATTTAGGATGTGGATTAGCCACAGTCATGGATTTCGTCACATTTTCTGCAATAAATTCATGCAGAAAATGTGTCAATAATTGACTACACCCTTTTTTTTCTCACAATACAGATCCATAAAAATATGTGGGTATTTCCATCAGAAAAAATGAGATAATATAGGTTCATTTTTTATGTGCATTTTCATATGGGAAACAGGTGTTTTTTTGTTTAAAAAGATGCTGTCTGAACCCATTTTAGAAAGAGGCTCTAAGCACAAGACTACCTTCTATAACACTATGGAACAAAAAATAATAATTTTTTGGTGCCAAGAAATGTTGCCCTATTCTATTTTAAATGCTGGTGAGTTCAAAAATCCCATCCATTTTGTTCTAGCAGCTCTAGTTTTTGAGATGTTTACATGATTCTACATTGTTCTTGTGATTAATTTGTGTATAAAAACAGTGCCTTGCGAAAGTATTCGGCACCCTTGAACTTTTCAACCTTTTGCCACATTTCAGGCTTCAAACATAAAGATATTATTTTAATTTTTTTTGTGAAGAATCAACAAGTGGGACACAATTGTGAAATGGAATGAAATTTATTGGATATTTTAAACTTTTGTAAGAAAAAACAAAACTGAAAAGTGGGACGTGCAATATTATTCGGCCCCTTTACTTTCAGTGCAGCAAACTTACTCCAGAAGTTCAACAGAACTCAAGATAATCAGGCGGCACCGACACACGATTCACTCCATATACGTCAATGTCTAATACAGATACCCCGCAATATATCCAATTTCGGCGGTGCTCAGCTCAAAATAGAAAAAGTCCCAATGGTCATCCAAGTGGTAAGAAATATAAGCGCCACTCACCGGTCTTCTTCTTTATAAAGCTTTTATTGTAAACACTCACATGTCATGGGAAACAAGCACATCCACCTCAGCCTACGGCCATTTCGCGCACTGACTAGCGCTTTCTCAAGGCATACCTTGAGAAAGCGCTAGTCAGTGCTCAAAACGGCCGTAGGCTGAGGTGGATGTGCTTGTTTCCATGACATGTGAGTGTTTACAATAAAAGCTTTATAAAGAAGAAGACTGGTGAGGTGCCGCTTATATTTCTTACCACTTGGATCACTCCAGAAGTTCAGTGAGGATCTCTGAATGATCCAATGTTGTCCAAAATGACTGATGATGATAAAATATAATCCATCTGTGTGTAATTAAGTCTCCGTTATAAATGCACCTTTCTGTGATAGTCTCGGGGTTCTGTTTAAAGTGCAAAAGAGCATCATGAAGACCAAGAACACACCAGGCAGGTCCGTTATACTATTGTGGAGAAGTTTTAAAGCTGGATTTGGATACAAAAAGATTTCCCAAACTTTAAAACATCCCAAGGAGCACTTTTGAAAAGCGATCATATTGAAATGTAAGGAGTATCAGACCACTGGCAAATCTCCAAGACCCGGACGTCCCTCTAAACTTTCATCTCAAACAAGGGGAAAAGGACTGACCCAGAGATGCATCCAAGAGGACCAGATCTCACTCGGATGAAATGCAGAGATCTACATCTGAGGTGGGAGAGTCTGTCCATAGATAACAATCAGTCATACACTGCACGAATTTTGGGCCTTTGTGGAAGAGGGGCCCAAGAAGAAAGCCATTTCTCAATGATATCCATAAAAAGTCTCGTTTAACGTTTGCCAAAAGCCACCTGGGAGACACCAAACATGTGGAAGAAGGTGCTCTGGTAAATGAAACCAAAATCTAACTTTTTGGCCACAATGCAAAACTATATGTTTGGCGTAAAAGCAACACAGCTCATCACCCTGAATACACCATCCCCACTGTCAAACATGGTGGGGGCAGCGTCATGGTTTGGGCCTGCTTTTCTTCAGCAGGGACAGGGAAGATGGTAAAATTGATGGGAAGATGGATCGAAGCCAAATACATGACCATTCTGAAAGAAAACCTGTTGGAGTCTGAAAAAATACCTGAGACTGGACGGAGATTTATCTTCCAACAAGACAATGATCCAAACATAAAGCAAAATCTACAGTGGAAGGGTTTTAAACAAATAAACGTATCCAGGTGTTAGAATGGCCAAGTCACAGTCCGACCTGAATCCATTCGAGAAATCTGTGGAAAGACTGAAAACTGCTGAACACAAACAACTCTCCATCCAACCTCACTGAGCCCCCAGCTGTTTTCCTGGGAGAAGGGGCAAGAATTTCGTCTCTCGATGTGCAAAAACTGATAGAGACATACCCCAAACGACTTGCAGCTGTAATCGCAGCAAAAGGTGGCCCTACAAAGTATTAACGTAAGGGGGCCTAATAATTTTGTACCCCCACACTTTTCAGTTTTTTATTTTTTACAAAAGTTTAAAATATCCAATACATTTCGTTCCAGTTCACAATTGTGTCCCACTTGTTGTTGATTCTTCACCAAAAATTTTTTTTTTTATATCTTTATGTTTGAAGCCTTAAATGTGGCAAAAGATTGAAAGGTTCAAGGGGGCCGAATACTTTCCCAAGGCACTATATGTAGTGCAGATGGATATAATTGAATTTGCTCATGCACTTTCATATTTTTGTTTGAATGTGTTTTTTTAAATGTTCTAAAATTTTATGTCTTTTCTGTTTCACACTTACAAAATTCTTTTAGCACAATATTGAGTAACCACTACTTTCAGCAGCATATACTCTGTAAGGTGGCAATGCTGGACTTCCAAAACTAGACCTGATAAGGGAACACAGGTGGCATTTTTAGAATTAGCGCCCCAAACATACTCAATAACGGTTCCAACTTTTAAGGCACCAAAAATGAGTGAAATGTTAGCACATCTAATATAGGTTCTAGTCAGTGGTTGTTTTCATAAGGAAACCCTTTTAAACTATTAGTAAGTGTAATATTCTCCTTAAAATAAAACTCCAGTTTTTATTCCACCTTTGGCCATATTTAGTAACTGCTTTAAGCCTTGATCACATCATTGTTGGAGGTTCTATTTGGAACGTCTGTCACAAGTTCTGTCGGGAATGACAGAAAAAAATAGTGTAGCAAGCTGTGCTATTTTTTTTGTGTGAAAATGACAGACGCAACTGCGGAAACCCATCTGATCCATTGAAGATAATGGAATCTGTCAGACAACATTGGTGTCCATTGTAAAACGGGTCAGTTTGCACCTCTGCAAGGTTCTGAACGGAACCTCTGACGTAGATGTGAACCAGGCATTAGTTGATATTCTCTAAAGGCAGGTGTCATGGGCTTCCCAAAATAAAGAAAAAAAAAATATAATAATTGTTTTTCATGAAACAAGTGACAATTTTGCAGTCTTTCTTGCTGCACTATGTATCTGCACAGCTACTACATTTTTTTTCTGAATATATTATCTCTAAACTTGGAGACATCTAACAGCTCAGCCCCGTCCCTCCAGGGTCTCTAAGTTCCCACAACTTTTCTTCAACGGCAGCAAGGATGAACTTACTAAATTCTGAGTTCATGCAGCCCATATATATATTTTAGGCCGCCATAAAATTCTACGTGCTGCTTTGAAGGTAGCGCAAGTGTGGAAATTTGGAATTGTGAAAACAAATCTATGTTTTGCTGCTAACATTAATAAGCAAAAGACTTCTTGGAACATTCCAGAGGGCTATTATTTTTTCTAGTACAAAGTGTTTAGCACAACAAACCAGTAATTGACACAAACGCAACCAGTATTTCTGGGTTTTGGAGAATGGATCATATTTTATCCAATCACGCCCACTTTTGTGTATTCTTTTTTAGCTCTAAATAAAAGCAAGATTTTTTTAATTTGGTAAAGGTTTCTTAGCCCTGATACAGTATATCATTGACTGTTTATGCACTATTTTTATAACACCATTCTATACAGACTGTAAATCATGGAAGGTTTTTAGTCTATCCATATTTATTTTGGAAATACAAATTTCATGAGGGAACAAAAATAATTACGTGGTAAAACATTTTTTGTTATGTGCATGTGACTACATTAAAATCAGTTGTTAAAGTGGTTGTCTGGTTCCTCCAAAACATTGATAGAAAACTCCTTGTGGCCTAATTTAAAAAAAGTCCATACTCAAATTCCCCAACTGCTCTGTTCCAGCACTTCCCTCTGTTCCAGCAGTCCCTTTGGTCTTTTGTTTTCTTTCTTCTATTTCTGAACGGGGCCATCACTGATTGGCTGCATCAGCCAAGTGCCAAGTCCTCACATCACTGCTTGCTGGTGAACCTATCTGAATGGTGCTGAATGTAAAGGCATGTGATTTCTGCAGCCAGTTAGCGAATGCAGTGGTGATGTTCCTTTTCGGACTTGGAAGAAAAAAAAAAGAAAACCGGGCAGACTCAGTGCTGGAATTCAAGAGCAGGGGAAGGTGACTATAGGCTTTTTTAATTAACTTTTATTGGGAGTTCCACCAGGAGCTTTCTACAAATTTTTTAGAGAACCCAGACACCCCCTACTAAGATGCTGCTTCTAGAAAACAACCTATTTTATACGTGTCCTTATGGATATCATAGAAAGGGTTCCAAGACTTGACACACCTCTCTTTGAGCTAGAGCAAAGAGCTGCTCACAAAGTTGCTCTTATTCTGGCAGGTAGGGCTTGTCCATGTAGTACATGGTCAGTCATTCATTAACAATGTATGGCTGCCTGCAGCTTAGGCTAATTTCTACACAAAAATTTACCCTATTATAAATTTTGTGTAAAACAAGATGTATCCCGGAAACATCTCATTGCTGGAGATTCTGAAGCTGGACCCTCAACATCAGCTAATTGCTGAGTTTACTTAAATTTAAAAAGAGGTTGCCATCATGATACAATGGATTTTAATTTTAAAAAAAATTGCTATCTGTTTTTTTTCTTTTTTTTTTCTTTTTACATGGATTGTATAAAAAATGCATATAAAGGATTTACATAAAATTCATATAACGCAGAGTACAGCTTTTATGGCCTATACTGAAATGAATAGAATTAAAGAGGATATCTGGTCTCTCTTGAAATGTCTGTTATAAGTTAGTAGTTATATTCCCCATGAAATAACAATTTCCAATCATATTTTCTAAGATCTGTATTGTGTAGTTCTTATTTCTTCTGAAAATCCATCGTTAAATTGTCAACTGGGTGTAGCAAGATGTGGGGTTGTCCTTGCGCAGTCTCACACTGTCCAATATGTGTTGACAGTGTCAGATTGTGCAGGGACCAAACTATTTGATAACACCAAGTTGTTAATTTATTTGTACATTTCTAGATTTCTAAATGTATTTCATTTTAGGTGGCTTTAGTACAAGAGGACTATGTACTTCTATCTACCGTTTTGCCTACTGTAGAGAGATATGGTATTTAAACTTTGAAAGTCCTTCACACTTTTTTGGTGCATTTAAAAAGCATAAAAACCTAAAATCCTAATTATTGTTTCAAAAACTTCAACACAAGCAGTTTCTGTTTTTGTTAAGAATGGAATCTATAGGTAGAAAATATCTTACAAAATGGCACACTTAAAGCGTGCTGTGTTTTAGAAAGATAGGGCTGGAAAAATTCCACTAGTACTGTGTGTAAATTTAATAGAAGAGAGTTAAAGGTTTATGTTATACCATGTATAATAGATCAGGCCTGCACATACACTTTCTGGTGGCCTGCAATGGCCCACAGATGGGTGGGGTTTGTGCTAACCTTGCGCCAAAATGGGCAGTGCTAAGCCATCCTTGGGTGATCTTGAGTGCTTTTAGCCCCCACGTTCTGCCAACTTCTGCAGTCCTGTAGTAGAAAATTTTTATTGCTGATTAATTTGCAGGTTATGAGCTGCCTTTGTGAGAGCATCCATTAAGCTTGTCTTTATTTCTGTTTTTTTTCCAGAGTCCTTGTTAATGCAGATGTAGATGCTTGTATCAAGCAGTGTCCTGTTTGTCATATTTATATTGAGAGGAATGAAGGCTGTGCACAAATGATGTGCAAAAATTGCAAACACACATTTTGTTGGTACTGCTTACAAAACCTTGATGTAAGTCTTTATCTGCTTTCATTGCTATGTTGCATTATCTGTTTGTTATGTCGGTATGCTACTTTTTTGGATATACAGAACAATATAATGTCTATGGTCTCTATACACTCACCGGCCACTTTATTAGGTACACCATGCTAGTAACGGGTTGGACCCCCTTTTGCCTTCAGAACTGCCTCAATTCTTCGTGGCATAGATTCCACAAGGTGTTGCAACGATGCTCAATTGGTACCAAGGGGCCCAAAGAGTGCCAAGAGAATATTCCCCACACCATGACACCACCACCACCAGCCTGAACCGTTGATACAAGGCAGGATGGATCCATGCTTTCATGTTGTTGACGCCAAATTCTGACCCTACCATCCGAATGTCGCAGCAGAAATCAAGACTTATCAGACCAGGCAATGTTTTTCCAATCTTCTACTGTCCAATTTCGATGAGCTTGGGCAAATTGGAGCCTCAGTTTCCTGTTCTTAGCTGAAAGGAGTGGCACCCGGTGTGGTCTTCTGCTGCTGTAGCCCATCTGCCTCAAAGTTCGCCGTACTGTGCGTTCAGAGATGCTCTTCTCCCTACCTTGGTTGTAACGGGTGGCTATTTGAGTCACTGTTGCCTTTCTATCAGCTCGAACCAGTCTGCCATTCTCCTTTGACCTCTGGCATCAACAAGGCATTTCCGCCCACAGGACTGCCGCTCACTGGATGTTTTTTCTTTTTCGGACCATTCTCTGTAAACCCTAGAGATGGTTGTGCGTGAAAATCCCAGGAGATCAGCAGTTTCTGAAATACTCAGACCAGCCCTTCTGGCACCAACAACCATGCCACGTTCAAAGGCACTCAAATCACCTTTCTTCCCCATACTGATTGTCTTGACCATGTCTACATGCCTAAATGCACTGAGTTGCCGCCATGTGATTGGCTGATTAGAAATTAAGTGTTAACGAGCAGTTGGACAGGTGTACCTAATAAAGTGGCCGGTGAGTGTACATCTCTTATAGGAAAGTTAACAGGAGTAGAAATAGCACAGGGCACAGTAAAACTTCTTTGGGGTTGGTCTACACAGCAATTTGAAAATGCCGCACAAAATCCAACAGCATTTTCAATTTGCTGGACCATGCCGTACTGCCTGTTTTTTGAGCTTTTTTTGTGCAAAAAATGGTGGTCGGAGTTCGGATTCCTGGTGTCCCAGTAAATAAGGGCTGCGGGAATCCGACGTTGGTCCTGCGGACTATAGAACCAGTTCTATATTCCGCTGGACGGTTTGTGTTTTAGGAAAACCTCAGTAAAAATCTGTGCTGTATAGACTACAGCACAGATTTTCTATTAAAGTCTACACAACGCAGTGTATGGTTGGTTTTTCAGCGGATTCAGCATACTGCTGTCTCACGATCAACCGACAGGTCACAGAGCAGATATAAACATCACAAACATTAATTCATTTAAGAGATACGGCCAGCATTAAATCCTAATTTGATGCTAACCATTGTAGGCAGGCTTAGGGGGGCTTTAGATAGGCAGGCTTAGGGGGCTTTAGATAGGCAGGCTTAGGGGGGATTTAGATAGGCAGGCTTAGGGGGGCTTTAGATAGGCAGGCTTTGGGGGCTTTAGATAGGCAGGCTTAGAGGGGCTTTAGATAGAAAGGCAGGGCAGGTAAAATAAGAAATAGTTTACTTACCTCGGTCCACGCTCCCCCGATGCGCCGCGCTGCAGCCTCTCTGCTCAGCGCGGGCGGCGCGGTGATGTGACGTCACCACGTCGCCCACATGATCACAGAGAGCCGGCAGGGGAAGTAGCAGAACGGTGGTATCTCCGGGCAGCGCTGCCTCTAAACGCTCGGGCCTCTGGGAAAAGCGGTTCAGGACCACAGGTTTCAACACGGAGACATGGAAGGAGTTGGGAATACGCATGGTGGGTGGGAGCCGGAGTTTATAGGCAGCCGGATTGATGCGACAGAGTACTTCAAATGGTCCTATGTACCGGGGACCCAATTTGTAAGAGGGGACCTTGAGCCGGATATATCTGGCCGAAAGCCACACCTTGTCGCCAGGGGAAAAAACTGGGGAGGGTCTTCTATTTTTGTCCGCTTGGACCTTCATGCGTGCGGACGCATGCTGCAGAGACTGGCTCGTCTGATTCCAAATGGACAGCATATCTCGGGCCAAAGTATCCGCTGCCGGAACCTCAGATGGAGAAGACAATGGTAACGGAGGGAGGGGATGCTGGCCATACACAACGAAAAATGGAGAGGTACCAGTGGATTCCGAATCCAGGGAGTTATATGAAAACTCTGCCCAAGGAAGTAAACTAGCCCAGTCATCCTGTCGGGCCGAAACAAAGTGCCGCAAATAGCCCCCCAAGATCTGATTGATTCTCTCCACTTGTCCGTTCGTCTGCGGGTGGTAGGCCGAGGAGAAATCCAGGTTCACCTGCAACCGAGAGCAGAGAGCCCGCCAGAACCTCGACACGAATTGGACCCCCCGATCCGAGACAATATGCTGGGGAAGTCCGTGTAGACGGAAGATGTGGAGAAAAAACTGGCTGGCCAACTGGGGGGCAGATGGTAGACCTGGCAAAGGGATAAAGTGCGCCATCTTCGAAAAACGGTCCGCAACCACCCAGATGACCGTGTTGCCCGAGGAGGGAGGAAGATCTGTGATGAAATCAATTGCCACATGAGACCAAGGGGCCCTGGGGATGGGCAGAGGTTGTGGCGAGGGGTCTTGTTACGGGCACAAGTAACGCAGGAACGATTTGCGTGCTCCTGGGTGACCGGCCACTAGAGAACAGTGTCCCCATTTCAAAATTCTCCTGCGGAGCGCAGGACGAGCGCAAGTCTTCCCTGGAGGCACCTTTCGAAAATCCACCGGAGCCGCAGAGATCAGGCGTTCGGAGGAAATTATATGCGGGGGCACGCCCTCCTCCCCCAACACATCGGAGACATGGGAGACCGCCTCGGCCCTGACGTTCTTCTCTTCCGGTCGAAAATGTATCTGGAAGTCGAAGCTCGAGAAGAAGAGGGACTACCTGGCTTGACGTGGATTGAGGCATTGGGCCGATTGGAGGTACTGAAGATTTTTATGGTCGGAGTAAATGGTGATGGGATACCGTGCTCCCTACAGAAGATAACGCCATTCCTCTAAGGCCAGCTTGATAGCCAGCAACTCCCGATCCCCGATGGTGTAATTTTTTTCCGCTGGGGAGAAGGTCTTGGAGAAGAAGGCACAGATGACCATCTTGCCCTTAGGTCCCTTCTGCATAAGAATTGCGCCTGCCCCCACCGAGGAAGCATCCACCTCCAGAAAGAATGGCTTCTCGGTATCAGGTCTGGTCAGGACGGGCACGGAGGCGAATGCTGCCTTAAGCTGAACGAGTGCCTTTTCGGCCTCTGGCGGCCACTGCCTAGGGTTGGTGTTCTTCCTAGTAAGTGAAATGATAGGCACCAGCAATGTAGAATAGTGCAGAATAAACTGTCGATAGTAATTAGAGAAGCACAGGAATCGTTGTATGGCTCGTAGACCCACCGGCCTAGGCCAATACACAACGGCCGACAACTTGCCAGGATCCATCTGTAACCCGCGGTCCGAGATGACGTAACCATGTCAAATTTGGAGAAAACCTTTGCTCCACGAAGCCGGTCGAACAGTTCTCAATGGCAAGGGATAGCGGTTTTTCACAGGGATTTTATTAAGTCCCCGATAGTCGATACAAGGCCGCAGGGAGCCGTCTTTCTTCTGCACAAAGAAAAATCCAGCCCCTGCCGGAGAGGAGGACTTGCGTATGAAGCCCTTCTGGTGGTTTTCCCGAATGTAGGTCTACATGGCTTGGGTCTCCGGCACCAACAGCGGGTAGACCCTGCCCCTGGGAGGACTGGTTCCTGGCAGTAAGTCAATCGGGCAGTCGTAGGGGCGATGAGGCAGAAGGGTCTCGGCCTGCTTCTCAGAGAAGACGTCCGCATAATCGCGGTATTCCGTGGGCAGACCCGGCAGAATCCTGGAGGGCAGTTGGGAAGAAGCAGAGCGCACCAGGCGTGGTGCCACCAGGCAAAGGTTCTGGCAGTCAGGACCCCAGCGCACGACCATGCCTGTCTTCCAATTTAGCGTAGGGGCATGGCGCTGCAGCCACGGAAGCACAAAAAGTATCGCTGATGAAGATCGCTACAGCAAGTAGTGGGAGATCTTCTCCTTGTGCAGGACGCCCACGTGGAGGGTCACCGGCTTGGTTGTGTACCGAATGGCGTCTCCAAGGAGCTCCCCTGTGACCGAGGATATCACCAACGGCTTCTCCAGTCTAACCACTGGAAAGTGATACCGGGACACAAGGGCGGCGTGGATAAAATTTCCGGTGGAACCGGTGTCCAGGAAAGCAGGAGCCTGGAATACAAGTCCCGAGTCAGTCCTGATCTCCACCGGCATAGTCAGGCATGGAGAGGATGAGTTCTCACCTAGGGATGCCTTCCCAACATGGCCTAGGTGCGGGCGTGTCCCGGACGTTGGGGGCGAAGCGGACAGCTCCTCCGAAAATGAGCCGGACTGGCGCAGTACAAGCACAGCTTTTCTGCACGCCGACGAGATAACTCCTGTTCAGAAATGTGAGTCTGATCCACCTGCATGGGCTCTTCCCCAGATGGTAAAGGAAGCGGCAGTGGAGGCCTCTGGAACGCTGGAGCCAGGCGTGGCAGACGGCGGGGTCACGGCAGGTCACGATCTTGGCGAAGCTCTTCTTGCTTCTCTGCGAAGCGTACGTCTATGCGCGTGGCCAGGTGGATTAATTCGCTTAAGGAGGACTTGCTGCCAGGGCGTCCTTAACCCTGCTGGAAAGGCCCTTCTTAAACGTGGTGCACAGGGCGGCGTTATTCCAAGATAACTCTGATGCCATGGTGCGAAACTGTACCGCATAGTCTCCGACCGAGGATTCGCCCTGGCGCAGATTCAAAAGTGCCGTCTCCGCAGCAGATGTCTGTGCTGGCTCCTCGAAGACACTGCGGAATTCTGAGAGGAAGGCCTGCAGGTCCGCAGTCACCGGATCACTCCTGCCCCAGAGAGGTGTATCCTAAGCCAGGGCCTTCCCGGACAACAGGCTGACCACAAACGCCACCTTGGAACGTTCAGACAGGAATTGGTACCCCATTAACTCGATGTGCATGGTGCACTGGGTGAGGAAGCTTGGGGTTGCCGTCAAATTTGGCGGGCGGCGACAAACGGAGCTTGGGTCCCAACGGAGTCAGTGGCGTCGCCGGAGCGGGAGCGATCACAGGAGGAGGTGGAGGCTGATTGGTGACGAGCTGCTGCATCATGGTGGTCAATTGATCCAGCTGTTACGCCTGCTGGGCCAGTTGCTGAGAGTGTCGGGCAACCACGCGAGAGAGGTCCGCCACACTGGGCGGGCTCCATGGCTGGATCTTACTGTAACGGTCCCGGACGTAGAAGTGGTCCCACTGGACTACCGCAAGCGATGGTGTAAGCCACGCCAGGGAGCGGATTCTAAGTAGGTCCCGGTTTTCACCAGAGTCCGCTGCAAAGCGGGATGGACTTGCTGCGGCAGGAGTCTACCAGGTCGCTAACCCTGACGCGACTTGCTTGCGATGGCAGCCGAGGTATAGCGTGGTACAAAATCGTAAGGCAGGCTCGTAGTCGGGGACAGGCAGAAGGTCAGGACAGGCGGCAATGGTTCGTGGTCGTGGACAGGCAGGAAGGTCTGGGCAGGCGGCAGAGGTTCGTGGTCAGGAGACGGAGGCAAACGGTACGGTACACGGAAGATCAGAACAAGACGACAGGAAACGCTTTCTCTATAGGCAAAGGCACTAAAGATCCGGCAGGTAATATAGAGGCAGCGCCCGGAAATTAGCCAATTACCGGCACGCTGGCCCTTTAAATTTCACAGAGCCGGCGCGCGCGCGCGCCCTAGAGCACGGGGTCGCGCGCAGGGCAGCTGGAGACACTGGAGCGCGGCCGGGTGAGTACCGGCGTGCAGGGGGACGAGTGCGGCACTCGTCCTGGTAGCGGGGGCACTGACAGCGCTGCGACGGCGCCCGCAGCCCGAGTTGCGGGCTGCGCCGCCGTTCGCAACAATATGGAGAAGACTCAGTGAGTGATCTACTACATTCTCTCTTGTGGACATCATAACGTAAATGTATGTAAAATTAGAGAAAGTATAGGTTCACGTGGCTTAATGCCGGCGTATAACAGCGTGCGCTGTGCGTACCGCTATACGCCAGGTGTTTTAGAAGTAAGCTCAGGCCAATGCATACTTCTGAGGCGCATTGTACCAGCCCCCATTCCCCCGGGAAGAAGTGACATGTCATTTCTTTCTGCCGATGCATACTGTGCGCCAGGGAAAATGTCTGAAAATCATAATGATTTTACCATAATTGCGGGCCGTACTATGGGCATACTGCTGCGCGCCTTCCCCCCGAAATACAGCCTGCAATTATGCCGTGTGAACATACCCTAAGAAGTTAAATTGAATAATTGAATAATACAAGTTGTCCTTCAAAAAACAAGCCCTCTAACCGCTATGTCAATAGAAAATTAAAAAAGTTCTGGCTCGTCGACAAAAATAGCTGCAGCAAAAAGGTGTTGATGAATTTCCCGGGGAGCCTTTATGGGTGTAAATAGCTTTTTTATGCCAGTGGTATGTTAATATCTGATTTCCAACCAAAGATTTACCAATGCATTTTTTGGCAATAAACAAAGTTTCCCTTATAAAGGTTATATCTGTTATATCTACATCTTGTCATGTAGGAATTTGAAAACTTAATACCAAAAGCCTGTAATCTCAGGGAAATTCCATAGATGATGGAAAAAAGTACCAGGGCTTCATAACACTTGGGCAGAGGTTTTAGATTCTCGATTGGAATTTATGTATTTGAGTGGTGGTAACATAAGCCCAGTTTAAAATGTTCTGTAAATAAATTATTGCACCCATGTAACAAAGGTTTGGCTAATGATGATGTGATATATTGCATTGAATGAAATGCCTTGTTAGCATCCGAAGAGAAGACTGATCCATCTGAATACCAGTATAAAGATGTCTTAGGGTTAAGATCAGTAGATTTCCCAGGAATATGCCCTGTGTGATTTGGATGAGTCATTTGTGTGTTCGTTCAGAGTTTGCATGCAAATAACTTTTCCTTAATTTTAACATCTGTTAGGAGATCAGTCTGTAGGAAGAGCACACGTACAGTCCGTGCCTGGTTTAGAAATAACCACAATATTCATCTCAGGAAATAAAATACTGCCCATCATCACTTTGGGAAATAGTTTGGTGCTTGTGGAAATGAGTATTGCAACTCCACGTACAAGTAATGTAAAGTATTCTACAGCACACAATACTTCTAAAATCATATATACCTGTGTGTGCTGTGGAATACTTTACATAACAATATTCGTCTCAAACATTGAGCTGGAGAGAGAATTATTCCTAAAAACTTGATTAAAAAGAATTTTAAGAACTGGAGTTAAATAGCCCTAATATCGCTTCTACAATTTACCAGGAAGGTCTCCAGACCCTGGAGATTTATTATTTGGAATGTCAGAAATAGCCAATTAATTTCCTGTTCCATTCTAAAAGGTCTTTTGCTTTGTGTGGAAACACAAAGATTAACAAATAAAGCATGAAGCTAATGAATCTGCCAGTAAATTATTAACCACTATTGCTACCTTACAACTTTCTGGTAAAGTCCTCTGGTAATAAATTGTGTCAAACAGGACATAATTTACCAGACTAGTTAAAAGCTAACCCCTCTTTGTAATACACATGTTCCCAGTGGTTGCTTAAAGGATATGAACACACTTACATTGACTTTTTATTATTGTTCATATGTTCTTAAATAAAAAATTAAGCAGCTTTTAAATAATCTCCAGCAAGTAATGGATAAGGGGGTTTATTTTTAGTTATTGCTGGAATATGGCTGCCATCTTAAAAAACGCTATATTGGATCAAGAGCAAGTTTTTGCAACAGGAAGGTGGTTATGTGGCATGTCAACGAAGACCAGAGTTGCCTCAGAAATCAATTGCCGCAACCAGATTTGCAATATCTCTTGTGATTCAAAAAGTTGTAGCAACAACAACCGTGAATATTCCATGTGATGCACAGCTATTTGATGTCCCTGGTGCTGAACACAGAGCTGAAGGAGCTGGAACCAATCGTTATGAGCCCACATGAGATTCTCTGGAGAAATGCTGTCCTAAGCCTCCATAATGTGGTGATGAAGGCGGTGTTTGTGGATTTTCTCAGTATAAACAATTTGTTTAAGATGACCCCAGAGATAAGAGTTGAGTGGTGTGAGGTTGCGTGATCTGGGTGGCCATTCCACATTACCACAATGATCAATTCACTAACTGGGGAATTGAATATTCAGCCACTGTCGAACACCTGTTTTGTAGTGTGCTGGAGCCCCATCCTGTTGGAAATAACAGTGGAACCTTCCATCTTTGGTCAGAATGGGTAGGATCAATGTTTACTGTAGCATTGTCAGGTAGCACTGAGTATTTATGGTCTGGTCGATGAAAATGGGTCCAATTACACAGGTGCCTCATATTCCGAAACATAACCTTCATATCATATCACCTATGACTTTGGTATTTGCCATTCAGTGAGGGTTTTCGTCACTCCATGTAATGGCAGTAACGAACAACAAAAGTTTTTGAATTTTCTGTGTTGAGAACTTTTGAACTTCTATATATCATACAGTCCGCCATTTCTTTCAAAATTTCAAATAGTGTTGGACATGCAGATAATTAGCCTTTAGGATGGAGTCCTCTTCTACTCCCCTCTATTGTCACTGTAGAAAACACATAGGCTACAATGAATTTTGTGCACAATATTTCTTTTAGTAATTTTTTTTACTAATGCATATATTTCTGACCATCATACAATATGGCAATGAATAAACTTGTCAGCATGTCAACACTTATCTTTTGTAGAATCACATAGAGCTTTCAATCAGACATTCTGAGAGCTGATAGCTGGAGAGCACATAGCTGTGCTGCCAGAAGCAGCCGTATTAAGGTGTATGATGGTCATAAATATATGCATCAGCAAACAAATTTACTAAAAAAATATAGTGTACAAAATTAATTGTAGCCGATGTGTTTCATATAGAGAACTTTTGAACCACACAATTTATGCAAACCCGATTTCTGAGACAATTCTGGTTGTCTTCGATATGTTACATAACCACCTTCCTATTGGAAAAACTTGCCATAGATCTAATTTGATGGCTTACGAAATGGCGCCCATGTTCCAGACGTAGGCTAAAAGATAGGCCCTCTCATCAATTACTAGCTGGGGTATTCAGATATTTGGTTTTCTCTTTTGTTTCTGAAATGAAAGGGTGTCCTTGGACTTTTGACTATTTTGGTGCTGTGGAGTTTTTGTAAGACTTAGGGAAGCATCTAAGTCTTCAGGGAGGGCAAATCACACAGGTTGTTTGGATCACAGTTTAGAGAAAGCATACTTGGGCAGTCTGCGGTGGGAGGTTGTGAATTACACAGGCTATGTATCAAGTAAAGGCTTCTGGGAAAAGAGCTGAAGAGCTCCACAGCGCCGTCCATTGGATGTAGTTATCCTCAATTCACATGTAACTCTTGTGAGCTACATGTGAATTGAGGATAACTACATCCAATGGAGGGTGCTGTGGAGCTCTTCAGCTCTTTTCCCAGAAGCCTTTACTTTATGGAAAACAGTCAATGAGGTCTAAAAGATGCGTAAATCCTCAGACCAACCAATTTTTTTGGTGGCTCCCCCCAAGGAGAGAGAGTTCCCACTACAGGCTAGGTATCAGCATAAAGAAAGTGGAGAAAACCCATGAGGAGTGGAGGGAGGATCACACTGCTTATTATCAGTAACGGTCATTACAAAGTAGAGGATATTCCTTATAAGCTAAGAAAAAATCAGTGCAGGAATGAAGCTGTACTGATAACATGCAAGTTAGTAGGCAGCATCATCCTGGACAAACAAACCTTACATCTAACATGTATTACTGGGAAGAACATAAGAAAAGTCTAAAACTATGAGCAGGTTGAAAAGTAAATAAGGTTGATGTGTGTGAAAATAAATGAATAAATTAAGATTGTAACCTGAAACGTAGTGCAGTTTATTTTTAAACTTGAGTTAACACCAACATATTGATAAAGTAAAGTCTAAGGTGCCTACTCAGAATGAATATCTGTAAACAGAAGCCCCAATATATATATGATATACTGCATATATGGTATACTGTTCAGTTTGTAATTGCAGAGAAAAGAGAGTGATTATAGATGTTTAAGGTGTCATATGTGGTAGTGTTTTGTTTTAGGCCTGGATTCACACATTCAAATGTTGTTGCTGTTTTTTGAGCAAAGCCAAGAGTGGGCTCCAAACGAATGAGAAAGATAAAGGAAGAACTCGCAATTCTCATTCCTGTTGGATCTTTTACTGACTGCGTTTTGAAAAAAAAAAAAGTGTATTTTCAGTCCTCAACTGCTTTTACACTTAGACTACGTTTACACAGAAAAAAACAAATACCAGTCGGGAAATCCCAACCGATATTTGGTCTGTTTTTGGCACGCAGCGGGACGTCTTCTCTCTGCAGTTTGCGGACTCAAACCCTCCCCCTTCACACCCACATGTTCGTGTTCCACCCGAAAACCGGGCGGAAGAATGAACATGTTCTAAGTTTTTCGGACTGCCGGCGGTGTAAAGAACCGTCCGGCAGAAAATCCGTGCAGTGGGGACTGCTGCACAGATTTTCCATTAAAGTCAATGTAAAAGGTTAGGAGTCGGTTTACCTGTGCCGTGGGGACAAGCCCTTAGGGTGCGTTCTTACAGGACAGGCAAAATACCGGCCGGTTGTGCTAGCACAATGTTTTGCGGCCGGACCGCAGGTGGAAAAACCGCCGAACGGAAAACCCGTGCGGTGGGGACTGCTGCACGGGTTTTCCATAGAGCACCATTGTGCTCTTTTTCAGACGGTTTTTCAGGCAGTCTGAAAAACCACAAACCGGCTGAAAAATGCATCCAAAAGTAAGAAATTTTTTGGATGCATTTTTTTTTTTTTACCCAATAAATGCAGCTGCTGTAGGTATGTTTTTTTTTGGACAAGCTTAGGCCGAGATCTCACTGTGTTTGTGTAATACAGATATGTATGTTGGGAAAGTTGCTGACACACATACTAAACATATCCATAGGCTTCCATTGCCAGACAGAGGTCAAAAGAGTGTGCCTGGTCTTCATATGACTGATAGTATCGGCATTGTAGACTACACTATTCTATCTGTTACATGGATACTTTCGGAGCTTGTGGGTGATGGATATCACCTATAAGTCTTATATTTTGTTGTGCTTTGATTCTGGCAGTAGCAAAACTACTAAAATCACGCATGTATTACTAAGTACAACTCTGATAGTGATAATCAAAAGATGCTGGTTATTACCGGTTATTATGCCTTCTCACTGATCAGAGCAAAGATGACAAAAGTGTACAGCTCTGAAATCCCCAAATTGTAAGTCTGCCAACTACTACAAACAAACACAACTGATTGCTTAATACCACGAATAGTTGGAAGTACTTAAAATTTCCATGAAGTTCAAAACTAGAAATATTAAATTCCTGTTTACGAGAATATTTTTATCTGCTTTAACCTATTACTGCTCAAACTTAAAGGCATATATATGTAACTGTATTGTGTGCAGATCCACCTACTGATTGACTAAATAACACAAATACAAAGTATGTACTACTAAACGGGAATGATGGGACAAACTCCTTAATGGGTTATCATACAGTCTTATACAATATAAGAAACAGGTTTACACAGACCCTAATCTACTGGTAAAAAGTATTGGCTGTCATGTACTGAATATGGGTTTGCAAATTTTAATTTATTTGTGGCTTCAGATTATTACAAAAAGGTATAGACTGGAAAACAGAAAAAAAGTAATTAGAAATGTTTTTCTTCTTTCAACGTCAACAACTGAAGCAAATTTTCAGACCATTAGCTTGCATACTTTCTGTATTTGCTTATTGCAACAGCTATCTTGCCTAAGCTGCATTTAAAACCATTTGGAGATGTGCTTTTCTGCAGCTGCACGGACCGTAAAAACCTGTGAACGGGAGCTGAATCATTGACTTCTATGGAAGAATTTTCTAGGCATGCTAAGTGGCCTGGGAAGAAGTCATTGTTTAGGAAGGGAGAGAGAGTGAGCTGTGATAATCACCTTTTAAGAATGATGGACCCTGTGTTATCTAACTTAGTGTCACCTTTCATTGTAATCAGTCATGTGCTGATAATGAGGAGACTTCTGGAAAGTTTTCTCTACAGAACAGGAGGTGTCAGACTATTGTTAGGCCTAGTGGTTAGGATTTTTGTTTAAAATACAGATAATGTAGTTAAAGGGGTTTTGCCATGATCTCATTTCATACCTCTTGCATCCAGCTCTTCTGCTTTGTGTGCTCAGAAGGAGGCGTGTGTGATTTGTTTGAATTGTATATCATGTGAGCCAGCAAGATGATATCACCATGCCTTTCCTCTCTGTAGTCAAAGAAAGGTCTGTTTATGTAAAGCATTGTGAGTAGCTGAGAGGTAAAGTTTTTCCTCCAGACACAAGGGTCCTAGGTTCAAATCCCTGCTGGAAGCAAACCTGTGTTCTTTTTTCTCTTTACCAATGCAGAAACCTCATTGAGGTTTCTTTTTTATTTATCTGCACTGTTTGACTTATTACTAAGGAGTACAGAGGACGGGAATAGAATGACAGCACCTGGAGTTTGAACACTCAGTAGCTGCCTGAGAGGAGAAGTGATGTCTGAGCATGTCTGACCAGGTGGGAGGAGTTCTCAGCCCTGGTTGTATCCCCTGGAGACGAGCTGTAAACAATGGATCACTAAAGGAGCAGCTAAATTAAAAACAGTGCAGAATTTTGAATAATAATGAATGGTGAAAATGTTTGTTATTTCATTTGCAAGCTTCCCACGTCAATTTTACTTCGTGGCAAAACCCCTTTAACAGAGTATCTTCTGCTGAGTTTCAACATTTTCTAGCAAAAAATGGATTTGAGCTCAGGAGCATACCCATTAAGTAGCCTGTGCCAGTGGATGCATTCATTGTTTATGCTGTTTCTAAAATGTTTTAAATATTTTTGTCACTTTCCTTAAATATTTTCTTTACTAGCCCTTTAGATTTTTTTGGCCTTAGTTAGCGCTTAGCCTCATTTTTAAGCCAATCCGACGATGCCAACAATGGTCAGAAAAAAACATTGTTTAAAAGGGATCTCAGTCTTAAAAACCAAAACATTTTTCAGTTATATTAGCATATATTAGAATAAAACCTTTATCATATTTAGTGGCTTCTTTTTATGTTTTTATTTACCTGCAATAGTGATTGCCTATTAGCTGCATCATAGAAACATCTTGGTAGAAGAATGGAAATGACAAAACGGTCATCCAATAAAAGATGGTATCTGTGTGTCCTAGGACTATGATGACCTTTCTGCTTTGCTGAAATGTTTGTTTTAATAAATTTTGTTTGCCCCATAAAATATCAAACTGGAGTATCTTTTCTTTAAACTTTGCTTTTTTGCAATTCCTTTGTTATTCCTACTGGAAACATATCAATGAATTGAGAAAAACCTCATCACTGGCTGCATCAGTAACATGATGGACTGGAGGAAGGTAAACATAGACAGGCAGGGGCCAAGTGGGGTGACAGAGCTTTTAAAAGGTGACTATAGGTTTATTTCCTTATGTTATAGAATATACAGCTGCCTTTTTGGAGAAGTTACTGTACTTTAAACAGGTTTTATCTTCTTGTTTCACAGAGCCTGGTCTCCGCTACAGACTTGTGCAGGCTGTGGGCAGTATTACAACATTGAGTGATGTTTTAGCTTTGCTAGCTTCTGCTCCTAGCTATGCAGTTTGAACAACATTGGGGATGGAGGGGAATTCAAAAAATATGACACTGTCCAAGCAGGATGGCTGCCTGTAAATGTGTTTTTCTCAGTGACAAAGATAAGATCAGAGAGTAAAAAGCAATCTCTGTCCTGATAAGAGAGTAGGAAATTATGTCTCCAGCCTAATGACTGAAAGAGGTGGTTGGTAAGTTAGGGAAGCTTGTGTAAACAAGCAGGAGATAAGAACTTCTCTAAAGGTACATGCATATGGCAAGGCTTTCAGACTGATTTGAAAACCGACTGTCAATCATCCACACAGACTTATAATAGAAAATCTGCCCAGTAGTCTACAGGAAACATATTTTTAGCCAGACGAATTTTTACACCGCCAACGTTCTGAAAAACTCGGAATTTGCAAAATCTTCGTACTATTTCATGATTAAAGGGGAAGGGCGAATCCGCAAACTGCAGACAGAAATGTCCCCCAAAACCATTCAACAGACGCTAAAATACCAGCTGGATTCTTTAAGAGGATCTGAACGCCATTTTACACTTGCTGTATGCCCGTACCCTAATTCTGAAATTAAGCATTATTGGAAAAGCAATGTATTTGGCAATAGCCTTTATTTACTGTTTTATACATATTTAAAGCAAGCCAATGAAATTGGAATATCCATTTTAAATTCATACAAAAGAAAGAGATCTTAAAGATTTGCCTCTACTAAAATCTGTAGTGATTGGCAGTGACTTTTTGTGGATCTGGAACTTCACTTTACACTTAAATTATAATCAAATTTTAAGTTAGTCATGACTTTTAGATTGAGAACAGGAAGGATGTCTTAGGCCATGTTCACACGGCTTAATCCCGGACGTATTTCAGTCCGTAATTACGCGCCGGAGTGCGCAAATTACGGGCTGAATACGTCCTAGTAACTACAGTAATCCACAGTTCTCATAGAGAACTATGGATTACGTCTCCTCTCCCTGCTAGGCGAATACGGCGAGGGGGGGAGATAATTGACATGTGAATTACCAGCGGCGTATACGCGCCGCTGGTAATGAATGTCTATGGGCCGGCGAGGTGCCGGCCCCCCCGCTCCCGCCTTGCCCCCGTCCACACAGTGTAATTGCGGGGCGTAATTACGTCCCGCAGTTAAGCCGTGTGAACATAGCATTACAGTTATTGGCTGCCAGGGACTGTTGATACAGTCAAAAGTGATTTTCTATAACTTATAGGTTTATGTTGGCTATAGCTAAAGGAAATGTTACCCCAATGGGAGCTAATAATGCTAAAGACAGAATAAGTCTAAATCACAAACTGCTGATCTTGAAAGAGATATGTAGTTAATGATGATTTAATGATTTAGGAGCAGTGTCAAGTTCTCTTACTTGGTTCGGCATTGGCTTCAACTTAGCAGCATCAACTAGTCACAATAATTTGAAGCCCCTAATAACAAGGGAACAAGCAAGATTCTGCCTCCTATGACACATATTTATTTGTTTTTCAGAATGATATTTTTCTACGGCACTATGACAAAGGTCCTTGCAGGAACAAACTTGGACATTCAAGAGCATCGGTTATGTGGAACAGAACACAGGTATTTACAGAGAACATTAACACAACGGTAGTTCTGTAATTTGTGCAAAAATGTGTAAGTATATCTGCAAAATGTATAAGTATATCTGCAATAGTTTCAGCATGGCCTTATTCCAAAATAAAAAACCTCTTATAAAGAAAAAGCTGTAATACCTATTGTGGACACATCTTACACATTTTATAGATGAGGAACAACGGTTACAGTGACAATGTATTCTTTAGCAATAATACATTATTAAACTTCATGCGCAAAACATGGTAAAAACCTGCGTGTGTGTGTATATATATATATACTTTTTTTTTTTTTTTTAAGGGGACCTGTCAGGTGGTTTCTGCTGCCCTATATAAAAGCAGGATGTGATAGAGGGAGAGAAGCTGAATTCTGTATTATATAAGTCTATATGATTTGTAGCAGGATTTCTGAGTAACAAGTCGTGTAAATTCTTACTGGACTGCTTAAGTGACAGTAGGAGTCCCGCTTTTCCCACCCACACACAGTGATTGACATCTTTCCCTGCATCAAGATGTGTACAGATCAAACTGTCAATCACTGTGTGGGCGGGGCAAGCAGTATTTTCAGTTTCACTTTCACAGATTTTCTCTGCTTTTTACTCCGAAATTCAGCATCAAATAATTTAAAACCTATATATCACAGAGCTCAGCTTTTCTCCCTGTATCACATAACCCTAATATCAGAGCTCAGCTTCTCTTCTCTATCATATAACCCTATATATCAGAGCTCAGCTTCTCTCCTCTATCATATAACCCTATATATCACAGAGCTCAGCTTCTCTCCCTTTATCACATCCTGGTCTTTAAAGCTGGTAGCCATCCTATCGAATTCTGGATCTAGTAGGTCAACTTCCTTCAGGCTTCCAGCTACCATGACAACTCATTGTTACCCTGCAGTCGTAAACTTCTCCCCTTTGTCTAAACTCTTAGGCTATGTTCACACGGCTTATTTCGGGGCGTATTTACGGACGTATTTACGTCCGATAAATACGTCCCGAAATACGTTTCAAATACGTGTCACAAAGTGTGGCGTGTATTTCGCGTCGTAAATACAATCCCCATCTTTACTATGGGGATTTACCGTTGCGAAATACGCCTCAATAAGTGACAGGGGACTTAATTTTACGATCGTATTTACGGACGTATTTACGCCCGCAATACGTTGCGAAAATACGCCTCGTGTGAACGACGAGGCGTATTTTACATTGGAATCAATGCTAATCTAATTGTTCATTATTTGAAACGTATTTCGGGACGTATTTGCGGATGTAATTACGTCCGTAAATACATCCCGAAATAAGCCGTGTGAACATAGCCTTAGAGTAGAAATACACGTTACAGTCGCAGGACGGCTATGGTGCATCCAATAGTCCCACCTTTGATGCGTCTACCAATGGCTGCACGCAATGTCAATCCACAGTGTGCCATATCTGTTGCAGATTTCACTTAATGCTTTGGGTAACATTCATGGAAAAATTCACAACAATATTTGTATGTAGCACATTCAGTTTGGGGTTTAAGATTTTAAAAGCTAGTTCAATTGCCGGTCGGGTAAAAAAACATAGCATTTCTTGGACAAATGTGGTGCTTTTAGTGGTTTTCTTACCTGTATTTTTGTTTTATTTTTTAAGCTAAAACTGCGCCACCTGAAGTTAATTGGAAGCTAACAAGAAAATGAAATAGTAAATAAGTAAAAAACACTACATACAGTGCTTTTTGGCTGTCTTTTAATCACTTTGGGTCAGTTGCATTTTTCCCAAACACGAAATGCATACTTTAGGTGTGACATTTTTTAGCAGTTGGTGGTGTTTTTTTCCTCTGAACCTCCATTACTTATTTTATCTGCCACAAATAATGCATGTGTAAATGTGTAAGAAGGCAATAAAAAAGTGTGTGTGTGTGTGAGAGAGAGAGTTTTTGTAGGGGATTTTTAAATTTGCTTAGGTTTTTGTCACTCTGCCCCGCCCGGGAGGGAGGGAGATCACCCCTCAGATCACAGGTGGTAAGGTCAAGGCAGGCCGCAGGCATAGACCTAACCAGGTCACAGACAGACAGATCAGGGCAGGCGGCAGGCAGAGGATTGTCCGTTAAACGTAGAGCAAGGATCAAACCAGAAAACACGACAAGCGAAGAACGCAGCAGAAACTCTGGTAAAAAAAACTCCAGCAAACTGGTACAGGTTGCAGGAGGAAGTGTCCTAAAAAAGGAGGAAGCAATAAATGATTGGTGGTCAGAGGGTGTGCTGGCCCTCTAAATCTTAAAGAGCCGGCACATGTACGCACTCTAGGAAAGGAGTACATGCGTGCCAGCCACAAGCAGAGGATGGAAGCTGAGCAGAAGTGGGGAAAGGTGAGTGCTGGCCGGGACAAGAAAGGCAGACACGAGTGCATCCACAGTCGGGAGCGGGGACCTTGGCTCACTTCAAGACAATAAAATACAGCTTTAAAGGGGCTTTACAGTATTAGGCTATTAATGTAAAACCACAGAAAACTCCTTACCGACATTGGACGTATGGATACATCCTGATGCCGGTAAGGGGCTTTTTAGCAGGATCACAGTGTGATCCCACTACACAGCCACTGGGTGTAAGCGGTGAGATCGCTGTGTCCTGATCGCTGAACATGGCAGCTGGAAGCCTTGTGAAGGCTTCCATCGCTGCCATGTTTTCAGTTTCCCCACTTCTGGCCCCAGGCAGGAAGTGAGGAAACTGCCATTGTATATACATTGCATTAGGCTGTATAAATGATCGAGCCCCCTAGTGGTGAAGCACCCTAGGTGGACTCAAAGTTCAAATTAAAAAAAAAGTTTTAAAGTGTAATTTTTTTTTTAAAAAGTTCAAATCACCCCCCTTTTACAAATAACAAAAATAAAATAATAAAGTTACATATATTTGGTATTGCCGCGTCCTAAAAAATCCGATGTATTAAAATATAACATCATTTATCCCGTACGCTGAACACCGTAGAAGAAAAAAATTCCAAACCGCAAAATTGCATTTTTTGGGTCATTTCACATCCCATAAAAATTGGAATAAAATTGATCAAAAAAGTCGCATGGTAGCAATAAAAAGTACACTCCAGCCTGCAAAAAATCCCGCCTCACTGACGTCCGTAGGTGTCAGTACAAAAAGGTTATTGGTCGCACAATATGGCGCCACTGCGCAAATTTTAAAAATAGAAAGTGTTTGGAATTTTTTACGCCACCAAAACATAACGGAAACGCTACATATTTGGTATTGGCGGATTCATATCAACCTGTAGAATACAGATAACACATCATTTTTACCGAAGAATGAACGCCGTAAAAAGAAAACTGCCGCAAACATGGCGCAAGTACATTTTTTTTCACATTTTGCCCCACTTACAATTATTTTGCGGTTTCCTAGTATATTCTATGATAATATGAATAACACCATTGGAAAGTACATCTTGTCCCACAAAATAAAAGCCCTCATACGTCTATGTAGGTGGAAAAATAAAAAAGCTAAGGCTTTCAGAAGGCGAGGAGGAAAAAAACCGTAGAGCCATTTTGTTATGCCCGTCCGTGAGGAAGGGGTTAATGTCAGTGATGGTTAAACACGGTGAACTTTCTGGTAGTTAATCAAGAAGTGATTATTATTTTATTATATGTTTTTTACTTAGAAAGTCATTTTATGTAAGAAAATGTTATGGCTCGTAAGGCCATGTTCACTTGTGCTTTCTGTCAGGATTCAGGTACAGATTCCTTGACTAAAGCCTGTCAGAATGTGCAAACCTTCTGGCTTTATTGGCACACTAAAAAGCTGCAGATCAGCTGCTATAGGCTACCATGTAGCTAAGGCCTGGTTTACATCGGCATAGTGGTTCTGTTAGGAGCCTCCTTTGCAGAAATGGAACCAGGCCTGTTTTGCACAGGACTCCAACGAGGTCCGTTTGGTTTCCACTGTGTTGTCTGTTGTTTTACTGGAATAAAATAGTGCAGCATGCTGAGCCGTTATTTCCCAATGGAACCTCAATCGCATATGTGAAGAGTGCCTAATCTGCTTGCTAAAGTCAGTTTTTTCTCTGGTGATTTCACTACAGATTGTCTTCAAAATCCGTGGTTGATTTCTCTACTGCAGATATGGACTGTGTGAACATGATCTTACTATTGCAGCAGGCAAAGATATTTCTCACATCACAAAACATGATAAGTAAAAAAAAATAAATTACTATTTAAATTTATTTTTGTTTGTTTTTTATTACAGGTTGTGGGTATACTTGTTGGCCTAGGTATCATTGCAATTGTGACATCACCCTTACTGCTTTTGGCGTCACCATGTATAATCTGCTGTGTCTGCAAATCCTGCAAAGGAAAGAAGAAAAAGCATGGTCCATCCCCCACCTATTTTTATTGTCAGAGCTAAATTTTTTTTAAGGGGTTTTAAATAATTTCCACTGGGCCACATTATGAAACTTTTTAGGCCTAAAACTCACTTTTTTGCCCATAAAACCTTGGGCAAAAAAGGAGTTTTAGACCAAACAGTTTTCTAATGTGGCCCTAGGTGTTTATCCTACATGACTTTGTATGGATGACAGCGGGGTTTAAGGCTCTTTTAATAAAACGGAAATGTTTTACTTTTGAGCATTTTATTTTGACAATATGCTGTTTTGGAAACAATTTTATACATTATACAGTGTATTAAAATTTAATGCTGTATTTCTCATGCCCTAATATATCTATATAAATGTATTTATATTTCAGAGGTGGTAATAAAACTTAGTTTAAGTATAGCACTGTCAAAAGGAATTTGTTGCTATCTGTGCTAAGGTATTTTTAACCAAATTTTGGTCCTATTTTCATTTTAAAATATGATGTAATGTTTCTTTTGGAAGGCCCTTTTCACACAGTAGCACTGAGTATGCTGCATCAGTATGTGTTAGCCAAAACAAGGACTTCAACATAAACAGAAAAAAAATAATATCATAGGATAATTTGCACCTCTTTCATGTTCTTTATAATACTCCTAGTTTTGGTTTACGCATACTGATGCAACATACTGACTAAAACACTGACATGTGAAAGTGGCTTTAGGAAGAAATTTCTTATTTGCAAAATGTGTAGTGGGTTTTTGGGGTTTCATAAAAATAAACCAAAAAACAATTTTAACCCCAAAAAATATATAGTCCATTTTTAAGAAAATAATCCATTTGTGCTAATGTCATGTATACTAGAGAAATTATATTCCTTTACAATAAAGCTGCACTGGTGGAGAAATACTAAGTGTTTGGAAATTCATGTTTGCAAACTTCATTTTATTAAGATTTTGTTGCCATGATAGCTAACCTGCTTTTTCAAATTTTAAAAAATTTTTTGACACACGAGGGTTGCTCTGAAACTAATTCCTTCTACCTCATTATGTTGGCCCATGATGTCAGAAGTGGATATTGGTAGTATTGTAACAGAGTCTAAACTTTCCTTCTAATATCCATTAGATTGTGTTACTTTGCGACAGATTGTAACAGATTGGTAGTCTGCCAAATGGTGTCTGACATAAAAGTGCGTAAAAAGCAATGGTTTGTGGAATAATTGCATCTAATGACATTAATTGACGCTTGCTGAATGTTTACAGGGATCAGAAGATGTTAGTACAGTGAGATGGTGACAACAATTTTAAAGACAAGACACAATCCATACGGCCATGTGCAGATTTTGTGGCATGCAAGCTCTTGTTAAAGTTAAGTCAAAAAAGAGGGGCAAAAGTCCCCCCCAGGTTATCCCATTTTGCACAGGTTGATCCAGAGATGACAAAAAAAAAAAAAATGACTAGAAGGGCCCAATTTTTCCCCATTTTTGGGAAAAAAAACCCCTTTTAACTCCCATCTTGCAATCAGAATAAATCCCATGGATCAAAGACCCCTTTTCCTGATTTCCCAGTCTGCCATACAGGTTTTCTTTTTTTTTTAAAAATTTTTTTTTGAATTTTCACAAAAATTTAAGTCAGTAAAAATTTTAAAAATCACTACAATGCGGTTATAATGATAGAAACATTCTGCAACCTTTTTTTAATGATTCAAGAGATGACCTTCATGTGTTTTAAATAACTCGCACTTTTTCCTACCTTCTATGCCCTATTCTTCCATCTTTTTCACCTTAC
This sequence comes from Phyllomedusa bahiana, assembly GCA_025379985.1. NCBI lineage: Eukaryota > Metazoa > Chordata > Amphibia > Anura > Hylidae > Phyllomedusa > Phyllomedusa bahiana. The sequence continues at coordinate 41,601 of JAODAL010018653.1, read as the reverse complement.
TTCAAGAATCCCTTCTATGTTTTTATGTAGAAACTTTCTTCTTCAAGACATAGAGGTGCCCCCTTTTCTAGAAACCAAACGGGTTTTTTGGGGGAGCCTTATTTACCTTTAATTTTTAACATTTATTTTAAAAAAAAAAAAAAGGGCATTTAAAAAATAGTCAGAGGGTCGGGGACCCTTTTAAAAAATTTTTTTTTAAAAAGGACTTAAAAAATCTTAAAAAAGTGATAAAAGTGTAGGCGGCCCCCCCCCCTCCCTGCGGGGGCTTCGGCCCCCGGGGAACCCGGGTCCCCCGGGGCCCTTCGCCCCCCTACCCGGCTCACTTCCCTGGCCCCCGCTCCAGTGCAGCCGCCCTGTCCATCCTGGCCGTCGTGCCCCATGCCCCCCCCCCCCTAGCCCCCCAAGCGCGCGGGGCTGGTCTATTTTTTAAAGGGCCGTGCCCCCGGTAATTTGGGGCTTATTGCCGGGGCACTGGCCCTAAAAGGTTACGCCCCCAGAAATCGTTGCCAGATTTTTGGTGTGTTAGAGTGGTTTTGGAGTGGTCTTAGAGTCCGTATTTTTACCCGTGTACCACCCGTTCCCTTTCGTTTCCTGCCCTTCCGTTTGCGCCTGCCCTGCCCTTCTGCCGTCTTGCCCACGAACTCTGCCATCCCCTCCTTCTGCCTGTCCCCGACTATCCCTTTTCTGGATAGATTCTGACCACGCAGTCCCCCCCGGGCCACCGCAAGCAAGTCATCAGGGGTAACGACCTGGTACCTCACCCCCGCAGCAATCCATCCGCTTTGGGGCGGGCTTGGAGAAAACCGGGGGCTATTTTAGATTCCGTTCCCTGGTTGGCTTAAGTATCATCGTTGCGGTGGTCCACAAACCACCGAACCCTTACAAAAGCAGCAAAATTAAAAAGAAAGGCAGGTGGCAAGGGAAAAGCAAGACTAACCCCAAAAAAATTCTTTTGCATATAAATGCCAAAAAGCCAAAGTCAAGCAAGTAGGACTGTTAAAAACCTTTTGGGGGGGGGTCTGGTCACTGTGACCAAGAGAAGGCAGAGGTACTAAATAGGTTCTTCAGCTATTTTTATATAAATGAGATAGATTTGAGGGGGGGGGGGCAAGGCAGTGTAGGTGGTGCGATTTTTAATACATCCCTGTTAATTTGTTTGGCCAGTTAAAAAAAGTCAAAGCCAATTTAAAAAAAAAAATAAATGTGAAAAAGGGCTCGGGGGCCCTGATGGCATTCACCCAAGATTTCTTAAAGAGCAGCTGGGTTCCGTCCCCCCTGTCATGAATTTTTAAGATTCCTGGGACTGGTTTTTGACAGGGCTGGGCAAGGCAAATGTAGTTCCCATTTCAAAAAAACCCAAGGGCTTGCCCAGGTAATTATAGACCGTAAGTTTTTATTGTTTTGGGAAAAATTTTGAGGGGGTTTAAGGGGCATATACACTATGTTTACAAATAAATAAATTTTTTTGATTGCAGCATGGATTTACTAAGGACAAAGCTGTCAGACCAATCAGATCTTTTTTTAGAAAGTTGAGTAGAATCTGGTGCGGGGGGACTGTGGATATGTGTTTTTAAAATTTTCAAAGGCATTGACACTGCCCCGCATAAGGTTTGTTAGGAAATTAGAAAACCTTGGGTTTTTGAAAAAAGTGGTTATTGGATTAAAAAAGGCTGCGGATCTTATCAGAGATGGTGGTAAATACTCCTATCTTTTGGTCCCCCCGGTTGTGGGGGGTTGTTGCGGGCTCAGTATTGGGTCCTCTCTTATTTAATGATTTATTAAAAGATATTGTAAGGGATCAAAAGCAAGGTTTCGTTTTTTTCAGATGACACCAAGCAAAGCAGGGTAGTGCAATCTAGGAAGTGTCAAAATTGCATGCAGACCTGGACACACTGATGCTTGGCATCCCCCTTGGCAAAAAGGGGTTTCATGGGATAAATTAAAGGGTTTTGCATCTGGTTTGAAATAATCTACAGGCATATTGTCCTAGGGGGAGAAAAAATTGGGTACGTTTTTGAAAAGATCGGGCTTTTTTGTAGATCATAGCTACAGAACAGCATGATGTCAATAGCTGCCTCTAGGGCAAGGGAAGATATTGGCGTGTATTATAAGAGGCATGGACTCGCTGGAAGGGTGTAATTCCACCGTTGTAAACATTTGGTGCGACCTCACTTAGAATATGCTGTTCGGTTCTGGGCCCCCGTTTATAAAAGAATGTAGTGGACTAGAAAGAGTCAACGCGGAACCAAACTTTTAAAAGGGGAATGAGCATCTTAGTTTTTGAGGGGAGGTTTTTAGAATTGAAAATTTTTTATCTTGAGAAAAACGGGTTCGGGGGGGCATGATTAATTTTTATAAATTTAAAAAATGGTCCCTACAAAAAAAATGGGGAAAAAATTATTTTAAATGAAGCCCCCCTAAAAGACAAGGGGAATTCCCCTTTGACTAGAAAAAAGGATTCAATCTCCCGAGGGGGGAAGAGCGTTCTAAGTAAGAACTTGAATCTGTGGAATAGCCTGCCTAGGAGTGGTCACGGGAATGTAGAGGGTTTTAAGAAAGGGTTAGATAATACCCGGAAAAATAAAAAATATTAATCGTAAATACATGTAAAAAATTATGGATCCGGGTGGTGGAGGCTCGGGGTCAGAGATAGTTCCAGGGCATTAACCATGGTGAGGTGGTTTTTATTCCTTGGTTCCCCTTCACCACTTTTTTCCCCCCCCCCTTGGTTAAAAACTTGATGGACACATGTCTTCTTTCAACCATACTAACTATGTAACTATGTAAATTATGTCACCCCAAAGCCGTCTTTTCTCTAAATAACCCTATTTTTGCTAATCTTTCTGGGTATTGAAGTCCACCCAGTCCTTTTATTACTTTTTTTGCCCACCTTCAAAACCATTCCAGCTCTACAATGTCTTTCTTGTGCTGCACTGGTACCCAGAACTGTACTCAATATTCCATGTATGGTCTTGACCAGTGATTTGTATATTGGAAGAATAATGTTCTCATTGTTTGTATCTATGCCCATATTGTAATTTTACAAGGCCTTATTAAACAGATGACAGTACACGGAATATAAGACAATCCTTAAAGCGTATTCAAAAAGGGAAATTGATCTTTGTGACCACAGAGATAAATGCTTTACCAACCACGGTCAGGGATGTAAGGAACAAGGACAATAGTCGGCGGATCAAGGAAGCCCAGATGGGCAGGACAGAGGGGTCACTGACAAGGAGGGACACCAGAGCGACTTGGACCAGGTGAGGGGCTTGAACACGACATAGGAGGAACACCAGAGGTACGTAGGCCACCAGAGGAACTTGGGCACGCACCATGAGGAACACCGACCAGGAGGGACTGCAAAGGAACACGATACCGGCCAGGAGAAACCTCAGAGGAACACAGTACGGACCAAGAGGAACCGCAGAGAAATGTTGCACCAACCAGGAGGTACTCCACAGGAACATGGCACTGACCAGGAGGGACTGCAGAGAAACACTGCATGACCAGGAGGAACTCCAGAAGAACACTGCACGACCAAGAGGATCTCCAGATGGACACAGACATCAACCAGGAACACGGCAGGAAGTCCTATGGCTAGGCTAAGGAAAGGCCAGGGAGGTTGGCTACAGAAACTAGGCAAGAAACAGAAAGCAGGGGTCACAGGAGCAAGAATTCTCTGACCACGGAACCAGGGATCACAGAAGAACCAGGACTCAGAGGGCTTGAGATTAGTGCATCAGACCCTAGCACTACAACACCAATACTCAGGCACTGATTGCTTGAAGGAGCAGCCTTTTAGTGTATGTTCACACGGTGTGTTGGATCCGTTTTTTGGATCAGTTTTGGATCTGAAAAATGCATTCAAAAGCGCTGCGTAAATCGCATCCAAAATGCATCCAACACACAGAAGCATGTTTGGATGCATTTTTCCTGCAGCAGAAACGCACCCTATAGGTTTAAATAGGGCACCTGCTGCGTCAAGTGGATCAAGAATTGACATGTCAATTCTTTGAACGGATCCGAAAGATGCATCTTAAAGACGCAAGTAAACACACATCGGCGATCAATCGTCTGAATGCCGATACGCATTTTACATTGAAAGCAATGTAAAATCGCACTGAACATTGTTAGATGCATGTTTGAGTCCGTTTAGGGTCCAAAACATGGATTCAAACATGCAACTAAAAACATATCCCAACACAGAGTCAACATGCCGTATGAACATACCCATAACCGCTTAAGCCAAACGCCTGAAAAGTAGTTAATGACCAGAACATTTTTTTAGTTTTTGTCTCCTTGTGTTTCAACAGTTGTAACTTTTTTATTTTTCAATGAAGCAGTTGTATGAAGCCTCATTTTATTCAAGACAAGTTGTACTTTATGGGGGAATAGTTTAAGTTCACTTATAAATAATTTCAGAATTTTTTTTATTTAATTTTTTGTTTTTTTTTACGTTTTTTTTTACACCATTCACATTTCACATTTAATAACTTGTTAGATTAATTCTACAGGTTATTACGGTCGTGTGGATACCTAATATGTGTAGGCTTTTGTTGTGTGTGTATTATATGTACAATTATTTTTTATTAAATATTTATTTTTATTTTATTTATTTTTTATTCATTTTTTTTTACACTTTTTCTGCCTTTTTTTTTACCTTTTTTTTTTTTTTTTTTTAAATCCCTGAAGGGAGAACTGTTTTACTTTTTTTTTTTTTACACGTATTAATGTATTAGCATATTCATATATGCTAATACATTATAATCTGTGTCAGTCTGACACAGGCAGTGATCAGGACAGCACACAGTCTTGATACACAGACAGCTCTGGGGCTACTCTAGGTCCCCAGGGCTGACTGTGCAGCCGTTCCCCGGGCTCTGTCGTGTCACCGGGTGTTCCAATCACCCAACAGAGCAGGGAAACCCTTTGATTGCGCAGCGGTGATGATCCGCCGCAATCAAAGGGTTAAAGCATCGGCGAGCTGAGGTTCCCCCGCTCCCCGGTATTTGCAGGAGCTGCGCGTACAGCCCCGATCTCAGCGCAGCTGCGGCACCTGGGCGCAGCAAACTCAGATGTCTGCAGCGATGTCTTAAGACGTTGCTGCAGACGAACGACCTGCACCAGCCGATGTCTAAAGTCGGCAGGCGGTCGTTAAGGAGTTAAAGCAAGCAGCCAGAACCGATCAGCTGTACCTGGACAAGTGCTGCAGAAATGAACTGCTGCCATGCTGGACAGCAGTGAGAGCAAAAACAGATTCCAACATCCATGATCGAACATAAGGTTGCCGTTAGGCAGGAGGCAGGGGAAATTGCAGATCGTGACACCTTTGAATACACCCCCTGATCTTATTTGTCTTGGCAGCTGCTGCCTGACACTGGATGCTACAATTAAGTTTACTCTCCACTAGGATTCCCAAGTCCTTCTCCATGTCACTTTTGCCCAGTGTTTTTCTGTTTCACAAATAATCATGGAACGGATTTTTCCTCCCCATGTGCATAACCTTGCATTTTTCAACATTGGCAAAAATACATAGCCAAGGGTGGCGACTGTGTGAAAAAATGTTTTTGTAGCTGAGAATTATCAAGTAATGTTGTTATGCTCTTTGCACGCACCTAAAATAAAATAAAGATGGGCATCGCAGTATAAAGCCACGGGCACTGCCAGTGTGTCAGAACTACAAAACAGAAAAAAATAATACAAAGAGGACATACTCGTAGGCGCACACCCAAAATTTACATTTTGTCATGAACATTTTATTTGTAAATCATCTGTATTAGAGAAGTGCATGCAGTGACTGGTGGTCTAGAAGTGCCTCTCTACAGTATGGTACTGCATGTTGTGTACTGCTTATTAAATGTGCCAGGATGAGCAGCTCCTTTGGGCACCAAGTGAGGGCGGCCCCATTTTATTTGCCTCATAGATTGTGTGTAAAGTACATGACTCAAAAGAAGCTCCAATCTTTAAAATAGAATGAGATTTCCAGTTTCCAGGAGCTCTTTCTGAGTTTTTTATGTATAGACTTGCTTCTTCTGTATTACTTATTTTTCTTTATATTTGGGGTAACATTTTGGGGCTTTGGAACTAATTAAGTTTTCCACAGTTACTATTTAAATATGTTGATGGACCATTGTATTACAGTAAGTTCCAGTCCCCAAACTCCTCTTCTCCTTTCTGTGCCTCCTGAACATTACCTTCTGTGTTCAGTTTTCCCATGCCTATGTTCAGTGCCACCTAATAGGAAAATGTTCCCTGGTTCTTGTGCTACCATACTTCTTTGTGCTCCCTTTGGTGCTCCAGTTTGGGTTTAGGATTAACATCATAATATGGAGGTGTAGAAAGATGAAGGTATGTACAGCTAGAAATTAGTTGCAGAAGAAAGACAACAGGTAAGTTGGCGACAGGTTCATGTGTGGCAATAGCTCATAAGATTTAAACGAGTGAACGCTAGTTTGTATTGTCTTTAATCACAGAAAAGCTACTGCAGCACAAATTGATGAAAAATGTATTGCTAGGTATGATAAAACAGTGTCAGAACACATTAAATCACAGCTTGCTATAGAGCTCATGATCATCTACTGCAAAAAAATTAGTAATATGGGCATATAAGCATCAGAACCGGACTATGGAGCAATATAAGAAGGTGGCTTGGGCTGTTGAAATACATACCCTTTTACGCAATGTGGACAGCGGGGTGCATGTGTGTTCTTTACATAGAGAATAGATGGTACCAGGATGCACTATGAGAAGAAAGCAAGTCAGCGGATGCAGCGTGATGCTCTGGGCAGTGTTCTGCTGTTAAACTGTGTGGGTAGTGCTTGATACATTCTCAGAAAGAAGATACCCATAATTTCACAAGAAATCCTAGGTGTAGGTAAGTATTGCTAAAACTTTACTTTTATTTCATAGTTAAAATCGATAGGTATATACACTCACCGGCCACTTTATTAGGTACACCTGTCCAACTGCTCGTTAACACTTAATTTCTAATCAGCCAATCACATGGCGGCAACTCAGTGCATTAAGGCATGTAGACATGGTCAAGACAATCTTCTGCAGTTCAAACCGAGCATCAGTATGGGGAAGAAAGGTGATTTTGAGTGCCTTTTGAACGTGGCATGGTTGTTGGTGCCAGAAGGGCTGGTCTGAGTATTTCAGAAACTGCTGATCTCCTGGGATTTTCCCCGCACAACCATCTCTAGGGTTTACAGAGAATGGTCCGAAAAAAGAAAAAACATCCAGTGACGGCAGTCCTGTGGGCGGAAATTTCCTTGTTGATGCCAGGGGTCAAAGGGAATGGGCAGACTGGTTTGAGCTGATAGAAAGGCAACAGTGACTCAAATAGCCACCCGTTTACAACCAAGGTAGGCAGAATAGCATCTCTGAACGCACAGTACGGCGAAAATTTGAGGCAGATGGGCTACGCAGCAGAAGACCACACCGGGTGCCACTCCTTTCAGCTAAGAACAGGAAACTGAGGCTCCAATTTGCCCAAGCTCATCGAAATTGGACAGTAGAAGACTGGAAAAACGTTGCCTGGTCTGATGAGTCTCGATTTCTGCTGCGACATTCGGATGGTAGGGTCAGAATTTTGGCGGTCAACAACATGAAAGCATGGATCCATCCTGCTTTGTATCAACGGTTCAGGCTTGGTGGTGGTGGTGTCATGGTGTGGGGAATATTTTCTTGGCACTCTTTGGGCCCCTTGGTACCAAATGAGCATCATTGCAACACCTTGTGGAATCTATGCCACGAAGAATTGAGGCAGTTCTGAAGGCAAAAGGGGGTCCAACACGTTACTAGCATGGTGTACCTAATAAAGTGGCCGGTGAGTGTATCTTTCAATAGGAAAGGGTCGGCTAACGCATTTCAGCTGCTGCCTTAGTCGTAGCACATTTGCACTATATCCAAAGGGCCAATTACACAGCTATGTTAAACATCCTGTGAACAGTGTGATACCTTCCAAGTCATATCTCCCATCTGCCCAACACTGTGTAAGATATATACTGTTGTATCGACTGTTGCTGGGATATATGATACTTGTTCCAAGTGAAACATTAATCCTAATAAGGAAAAAATCTCAAGAGTATTTAATATTCCGACAGCAACACTTAACAAGGTGGAGTCTGATTTTAATACAGACCACATCCTTAGTGCAGTCAATATCTTTGATACAGACATGTCTACACAGGAGCTTGATCCCAATACAGAGTACAAAGTGTCTTTGTGGAAATTTGAAACACTGAAACAGAAGGAAGATTATGGTGGAATCGAACCACCCTGAACACATACCTACTAGGAAGTAAAAAAAATTATCCCTCATGGGCTACATATTAAGAAAGTGGTAACATCACAATCCTCGGATGACATTACAAATAAATGGAATGATATCCTTTCACAATGCTTTTTTTTGATTGATTAAATTGATTATTACAAGTGAAAAGATTAAACTAGAGGAGATTAAAAAAGAAATTGTGTCCTTAGAAACTAAATTGCAACAATGTCCTAATGCAGGTGAATATAAAAATGCTTGGGAGAAAATCACCAGTAATGTCAACAAACGAGGGGATGATATCATTAGAACCAAAAGAAACTAATTTGAGAGATTTGTGGGACTATGAATCTGAAGAAATTTATGATTGGAAAATGGATGTAAACAAAAATATTATAACACCGCCACGTCAGTTTTTCTGATATTGAAACATCTTTTGCTCAATCGTCCAGCTCATATTTAGATGAGACATTTGAAAATCACAATTCACATGAGAGAGGTGTCAGATACAGAAGAGGCAGTCATGGCAATTTTAATCCCCCTATGCCTAGAATTCCCTTCCATTAGAGATTGGAATTGACCCCCTTTACTCCAGTTCCATTTTTGAGGGAAGGAATAAAAGATACAAGACCAAAGGAGCAGGACGCAAACATACAAGAAATTCCCACAAGTCAGCTCACTCTCAAAAACCACTATTTTAAAGTGGATTCTAAGGAACCAGATGCTATTTTACTTAATGAAACACTTGATTCTTCTCCATTCATCTTGAAGTATCGATTTATGACATTTGAGGAAATAAAAGCTGTTTCTTGTTTGCAAAAATTGGAAAGTGAAACAATGTTGGAAGGTACTTCTAGAAAGAAATATCAAGATTCCAATCCATATTTTTACCCCGTCCAATCCGACCTAGAATTTAGGACTTGTTCTAAGTGGCAAGAGATTTATTGACATTGCATGAACAGATGGTGTGATCCAATAAGAGCTATGATTAAAGGGGTGTTGTCGTTTCATTAAATGGTCTTCAGAATAAGGGGACAGTGAAAACAAGTAACTTTGCAATTGGATGTCATTAGCAAAGTGCCTTGTTTCAGTGTCCCCTTATCTTGTGTTTTTATTTTTTCACTGATATTTCCAGTGTGGGTCGAATCCCTCCTGATCCCTCCTCCTTGCAATTCACTAGCTGAGAGCTCATTTACATTCTGTATAGCCCCTGGGTCGATTCACGGAGCTATGTGTCTGACTCAGAGTTAGGGGCCGTAGCATTTTCTGTTTCCACACCTAGCAGAAAACAGACTGCAGCAGATTGAAAAATGAGAAAAACATGACAGTTTTGCCCCTGTGCCTAACTCTCCTGCATACACGCAGATCGTCCCGTTCTTAGAAAGCTGTAATACATCTCCAGCTGGAGGGGTTAGTGCTCAGATTAGATTGACTGCAGCCTGTGGTATGTATACAGCTCTTATAAAATAAGACTGATAGGGAGAGACACAGTGATATGTGGACTCAGAGGGGAGGGGGGGGGAGTCTCAAGCCAGCAGTGAAGGGAGGATGATGTCATCCAGCTGGGAGGGGAAGAAACGCCCCTGCATTCACACAGCTGGGAAGCTAAGAGAAGTGTGAATCAGCCGAAGTAAGGAAGCGATACATCCCCTTTAAGTGCTATTAGTGGCTCGAAACGCGTCAGCATTTTTACCTGTGGTATCACCTTGCTGTATATTTCTGTGTGGCACCAATAAAGGATCTAATTTTTTATAGACATCTGCATGCTGCTGGCTTCTTCAACTTCACAGTACTGTATAGCATCTCCAGAGTGTATCTGTACAGTATCTTTTCTACTAATGGTGAACTGGCTTTTTCTTCCTCTTTTCCTTGTATCTGTGCATACAGTGATGGCTGTCTGTCACTGATAAGACCACCCACTGGACTCCTTAACTCAGATAAAATATAAGTTCTAAGGAATCGTTACTTACAGAAATGTATTCAAACTGCCCAGCTCCTCTTGCTCTATAACATTCTACCAGCAGATCAAATAGCATGTTCAATGTTACTCTTTAAAATCTACTGCTAACATCTAGGTGTCAGATACCATAGGCTACTGTCAGAGGTTTTGTGGAGTTTGTCTTGATGAGCCAGATTTTTTTCTGGTAGCATAAAGGAGACCTATGCAATATTGTTTTAATGTTATGGCTGATCAGTGTACAGTAAATCTGAGTACTATCTTTACTCCTAATACACATAAAGAGAGTATGTGTAGTAGTAAACTTACAGCGAGCAATCAAAGTCATCTCTCACCATTATTTCAAGATTTCAGAAATGTATTATTAATATGGAAATTTTCTCTCGACTATTTAATACTAAATGTGACTCTAGCTCTACTATTCAACCAAAGTCGGCGAAGGTCGCCTGTTTCACATGCCATACGGGGTACTGTGACAGACAATTGCTCATAATGCTTCCTCCTGAGTCACCCATCTATCGGTAGCCTAAACTGGGTTATTGGGCTATAATGTATTTGGAGTGGATTTTGCACTCTGTTTCTCATACAGCATTCAGACATGAGTGGTTTTTGAATAGACCTTGAAGGGCAAAAATCACATAAAGTACTACTAAAAATTAGCTGCTTAAACCTGAACCTTCAGCACTGTGCACTGTATCTGTAATTTTCAGTGATATAGTTCAGTACCTTACATGTATACACAATAACCTGTAACAAACAGTTAAAGGAGTGTTCCGGGACTGATTAACGCTCGTTCGTCAGTCGGGGTAAAAATAGAAGAGAAGACTCATACTTCTCTCCCAGACTCTCCCGTTCATTCCCGACTGCCGGTCTGTCCAACAAGGACACCTCCAGTCACTCACGGGCCACAACGTCACACGCATGTGACTTCTTGGGCCTGTAACTGGCTGGAACTGTCACGTGAATGCTGATCTTCACTGCTTCATCCCTGGATGAAGGGAGTGAATGGGGGCATTCAGGAGGTAAAGTATGAGGCTTCTCTTCTATTTTTACTCATTCCCTGATGGACGAACGAGCATTGATCAGTCCCGGAACACCCTTTTAAGCATTAATATTGCAGAGGACAAGAAGATTCAAAGTGTCCCAAACACTACTCATACATAGCTAGGTGTTCATCAATAGTTGTAAAATATGTATTCTCAAAGATACTTTATTGAAATTCATTGACAAACCCGTATTTCACTTTTGGTTTAGCAGGCTACTACAAATTAGAAAATTGTTTGCAGAGAGCAATGGAAATGATACATGTGTCAGACTGCAAATGTGCTGCAGCGATAAGTTGCAGGGGTGAAGAACTAGACACAGGAGGAGGTTAGTCAGGCTTGGACTGGCCCACAAGGGAGCCGGGGGAAAACCCCAGGAACAGAGAGAGAGGGTCGGAGTGCAAGAATCGCGTGTATTATGTGTAGGAATGTACAGTAGCTGTAGGATAGGCATCAAAAATCAGCTGCACTGGTGGGCCCCACGAATTAACTGGTCAGCCCCAGGCACATTAGTCTGACACTGGGGGGGTGAGTGCATTTTCCAAATTTTTTTTCCCCCTTTTAAAAAACACACGGGAAAAAAGCTGATATGTTAAATGTCAGCCACTGATTAGCTTTATCGGGGGCTGGTGTCTCATAAAGGAGACTGGCAATAGAATTTCCTATAAGCGACCTCCTTTGCAGCTCCTGGAGAGTGAACAAAGTCGAGATGTGGAGCAAAAAAGCATGCTTAAAAGGGTTTTGCCACGATCAATTTTGACTAGGATCCCCAGAATGGTTATTTAATCACTTTTCTAAATATATTTATTAAAAAAAGTGAATCTGTGAGAGCAAAAGCCCCCTTTACATGCCCTTGGTTTCCTGACAATTTACCTTAATACGACCAGGAGCGACAGGACGATTGGCCCCTTTTGCAGTTTTTACTTCTTATCTGACGGGGGGGAAAAAAGAATAGCTTTAAGGACTGGGGAGGAAAATGCTTTGTCTTTTTTGTAGAGATTTACATGGTTGTAATGTTATTTTCTTTGTAAACAGCGACACTCCCCCTTTATAAGGGCTGGGGAGAAAAATGCTTTTTCTCTTGTATTGGAATCCACGGGGGTTTGTAATTATCTTTTGTAAAAACAGATTCACTGCAACACTGCTCACCCCCATCCCTCTCCCCCTCAGCCGGATTTAAAGAAGGCTGCCTGCTGATTAAATTTCTCTCCCGAGCACAGAAGAGGGAGAAATAAAAAGCATAAGCTTGTGCACAATACATTCCATCTGGATTACAAAACAATGTTTGCTCAACTACAGAGAGAGTATCAAGAAAGTGCATGGGAGGTGGGTATGACTCAAGGGGGTACTTGTTTTTTTAAACACAAAACACAACGCCCCTTTTTTTCAAGCTCAAGAGGGGGGTATCAGCCTGTTAGGTGATGAAAATCACTTCTTGCAAAACCCTTTAAGGACCTATATTTTGTCATAAATAAAAAGAGTATAATTTGCCAGAGTGGTATTTAGCCAGCAAATGCATGTGGAATCCTTTTGTAAATGTAACAAAAATCAGGGAAACCTCCCAACCCCAAATCCACCCTGCTGTGACGCTCCCCCCAAAAAAACTACATCTGACCTCCACACAGAAAGTCATTTGTAGCTTCCATCAGTTACATTTGGCTTTTATTAAGGGCTTACTTTATCTGTATTGTTTATCTGTTTATTTTTCTATTTGAATTAATCTACATTACTCTACATTTTCTTACTTTGGGTTCACATTGTTGGGGAACCAATTGTAAGTTTTCTACAGTCATAATCTCAAATTACAATATTTTCAACAATGATTTTCCAGGAACAAATTGTTATTGTAACTTGAGCGACCAGTGTTTATATAAATGTATATCTTCTAATCGATATCCTTAAAGGGTATTCCCATCTCAGACATTTATAGCATACTGATAGGTAACCCAGCCTAATAGTTTTGTAAGTGGATTAGTGTTCCTGACATCATTAGTTTTAGGATATAGTTCTACTGCCATCTAGTGGGCATTTAGCAAGCGGCATGAAATGTTATGATGTCCACTGGCATTATTGGGCCTGCACTGGTTTATTGAACATAGGAAAATGTTATTGTAAGATTTGACACAAAATTAAACAAATTATGTCTTCAGATTTTCATCAGAAGTTTTTAAATAGGAAAATAAAAAACAACTAATGTTACATGTTAACTTATATGCAGCAAATCTGTCGTTCAGAGAACTGCGACTGAAAATTTAACTCCATACATCAGCATGGGGCTGTTCTTGTGTTGTTCTAAAAATAATTTTTAAGTCACAGAAATTTTTGTGGAATTTCGGCTGGTTTTAAACATTTCATTGCTTGTGTTGTCCCATGATTCATTATAACATTGGTCTGTTTGGTTACTAAAAAAAAAAAATTAGGGTAAAAGAATATTTTTATGATATATAACAGTTGGTATTATTTTAGATTTTTAGATTAGGTGGAATTTATGCACAGTTTTTGTTAGTGCCTAATCAAGTATAGTTTTTGCAAATAATTGGTATGGTGTCACCTAATATCTGAGACCCTATCAAAATATCCTGTTAGGCCCCATTTATACAGTTAGGTCCATATATATTTGGACACTGACACAAATTTAGTTTTTTGTATCTGTTTACTGAAACATATCCAAGCTATAGTTATACAATGGACATGTACATAAAGTCCAGAATTTCATCTTTTATTTGAGGGTACCCACATTAAAATTGGATTAAGGGTTTAGGAGTTTCAGCTCCTTAAAGGGGTTGTCTCGCTACAAAGATTAGCTTTCAAAATGTAGGGAATAAATGCGTTGTTCATCTTTTTTTGTTAAGGAGCTACAAGTGATTTTATCACCTTCAGAGCTCTCTCTGGTTCCCCAAGTGACCGAACTGTGTACTCTTTATCCCCTGCTGTTTGTTCTATCTGACAGCAGGGAGTGATGTCATCACACTGGTCTCAGCTGGCAGTGTGAGAGCTTGTGTGTTATCTGACAAAAGACTAATGACCCTACTGTTTACATTAGCTCAGCAGCTTCTCAGGACCTCAGAGAAGGTAAATTATTATGCTAATTACAGACAGCTTGACCAGGAAGTATTTACTTTCATGCAGTCTTCTCTTTATGGTAGATTAGGCTATTGATACGCCTACATCCTGTAGAGTATTCAGAGATGTACTGTGTGCTCAAATCCAGCCAAATGCAGGCAAACTTTCATGTCATAGGAGAGATGGACAATGACCCAAAACATAAAGCCAAAGCAACCCAGGAGTTTATTAAAGAAAAGAAGTGGAGTATTCTCGAATTTCTAAGTCAGTCACCTGATCTCAACCCAATTGAGCATGCATTTCATTTGTTAAAGACTAAGCTTCAGACAGAAGTGCCCGCAAACAAACAGCAACTGAAAACCACTACAGCAAAGGCCTGGCAGAACATTTAAAAGGAAAAAAACCCCAAGCATCTGGTGATGCCAGGGGTTCCAAGACCACAGTTTTTCCCAAAAAAAAGGGTTTTAAAACCAAAGTGTTAGAAATTAAAAATTTTAATTTAAAATTATTTATTTTTTTCCCAATTATTTTTGGGTTTCCCTTTAAAAAACAGGGGGCCCACGGTTAAGGCTGAAAAACCCCTTTAAAAAACTTGACCCCAATTTTTTTAATGGGGTTTTACCCTCAAATGAAAGGGATTTTTAAATTCCATTTTTAATTTTAAACTTAAATATGTTTCAGTAAACAGGTACAAAAACCAAAAATGTGTCGGGGTTTTCCAAATATAAAATTTTAAGGGCTCAAAATTTTGAAATACCCTGGTAAAAAGCAATTTTTGTTTTTTAAAGCCTTTTTTCAGGAGAAAATGAAGGGTTTAACAAAAAAACCTTTTTGAGTGAAGCCATTTATTGTACAAACAAATGTTTTCGTTTTTTAAAACCCATGATGCCCAACCAAAAACCCCAAATGCCCCGGGGCAAACTTTTTCCCCCAAACCCCCCGGTTCTTAATCCCCCGTTTTTGCCCCCTTTAAATCAATGACAGCTTGAAGTTTTTGTGGAAGTTGTGGATGAGGCCTTTTTTTTAGATGGTAAAGTCCCCAAATTCTTCTTGGCAAAAAGCCTCCACCCTGAAATTTTCCCTGGTTGTTCTTGTATGAATTGCTGCTTGAGTTTCCCCAAAAGTGGCTAAAAGATTTTGAGGGTCAGGAGCCTGGATGGCCACTCCAGAACCTTCACTTTGTTTGCTTTTGACCAATGACAGGTCGCCCTCGGGGCTTTTTGTTTTTTGGGTTGTTGTCATGTTTGGGAAACGTGCAATTTTACGTCCCATGCTCAGCTTCGGGGCTGAGGGAGTGAAAAATTTGCCTTTGTTTTTGGGTTGATGACATGCTGTATTCATTTTTCCTTCAACTTTTTACCAAGTTTCCTGTGCCTTTGTAGCTCAAACTTCCCCCAAAAAAATCACCCATTTCCCCTTCCCCTGCTTTAAGTAGGAATGGGGTTCCCCTTTTATCATAGGCCCTTTTTTGAAAAACCCTCCAAAAAGTAAAAGTTTATGGTTGTTTTGGGCCAAAAAAATTCATATTTTGGGCTCATCACTCCCAAAATTTCCTTGTTCCAGAAGTTTTGAAGCCTTTTGGGGCTGTGCTGTTTGGGATATTGTAGGGATTACTTTGTGGCATTGGCCCGTATTGGCTTTTTTGGCCCACTCGACCATGGGAGCCCATTTTTTCTTCAATGCCCCTTATTGTTTCATCTTGAAAAAAAGCCCCACCCGTGTTTTAAAAGAGAGTCCTGGATTTCAGCTATGTTAATTGTAGGTTTTTTTGGCATCCCAAACAAAAATTTTCCCGGCAGTTGTGGCCGAAATTTTTGGGTTTTGGCTACCTGGAAAAATGGCTTTGTTTTTACAGAAACCCCGGGTTTTCCCTTTGTTAATCACAGTTTTTAAACACCGTTGGGGAAAAATTATTAATTTCCCTTGGGCATTTTTTGTACCCCTTTCCTTTTTTTTACAGTTTTAACTACCCCTTTTTCCCCAGATCCGTTTACAATTTTTTTTGCTTTACCCCTTAAATTTACAATCCAGAAACGTCAGTTGGTGGATTTAAAGATGCAAGACTCGTCTGGATTCCCGAAACTCAATCAGTTTTTATGCACACACTGATTACAAGAAAACGGGGTCACGGGTAGGAGTTACTTTAGAGCCATTCAAACCCTTTTGTGTAAAACCTATGTGCATTTTATCGGGAAAAAAACACCAGGTACGTTTTATTTTTGATTAGGGTTTTTGGGGATGTTTTTTGGTTGCTTTATGATTTAAAAAAGAAAAACACAGTTTTGACAAAAAGGCTCACCCCCCCACAAACCATTGTGGAAAAAAAGTTTTTGTGTCATCATTCGCTCTCTAAAAAAAAAGGCCAAAAAAGAAAAAATTCGCCGGGGATAAAACTTTTGGCACAACTTATATGGCCAAACTGTATTGTTGTTTGGGGACATTGATTCTGTCTTGCATGGAATCTGATGATAACCTGCATTCCATACATGTAAATTTGTTTTTTAAAAACCATTGATATTTCTGTACATATTGTTGACTGTGTGGTGCAAAAAACATCAGCTGCAGAAACAAATATCACGCTGCTTAATTCTGTGGATTCCATATGAAAAGGCTGAGAAAAAGCCCTATTAAATGATAATGAGCGCAATCCTCTTCTGCAGCCACAGATCCTCATCTCTAGCAAAAATCCCAGCATTGGATTTCTTCTGGCAGATCCTCTGCTGAATACATATCGGATTAAATCCGACATGTATGTCCATAACCTTAAAGGGAAATTTTTTTCTCACATACAGTTGAAACCAGAAGTTTGCATACACTATATAAAAAGACACATATGCATGTTTTTCCACTATCTGCATGAAATCAGAATAAACCTTCCCCTGTTTTAGGTAAATTTAGGATTAAAAAAATTATTTTATTTGCCAAATGCCAGAATAGTGAGAGGGGAATTTTTTAAGGCATTTTTATTACTTCTGAAAGACAAAAGTTTAATACACCAGGATTGCTATGTCTTTTAAACATTTGGGACGCCATATGATGATTTGTGTCTTTGGGGAAACCCTTTTGATTATTGGCAACATCTGGTTTAATTAAAACCACCGTGGGTGTATTTTGAAGCACACGAGAAACACACTGCTTCTGTGTGTAACATCATGGGGAAAGTCTAAAGAAATGATTTTAAGATATCAGGGAAAAGAACTGGGCTTGCCAAGTAGGATATCCTTGGGTTTAATTCCAAAGCAAGAAAAAAAGCAAAAAAACCTTGTAAAAAGCTGGCGGAAGGGTAAGATTGTTCATCCACAGTGAAACAGAAAGTTTCAACAGAAAGGTGCAAGCTCACCCCCCTCGGCCAACTTGTATTTGATGTGAACTTCACTCCGCCCGTCACCCTCTCGCCCGGTACCGGCCTCCAGCCCGCCTAGCACATTTGTTCCACAAAGGTGAGGATCCAGCGGTAAGTGCAAATAAAACACGTTTTAATTCGGGCATGACAATACAGGGGGACAGACAGGGGAAGGCAACCGACCCTTTCGGGCCTGAAAAAAACCCCTTGTTCACGGGCACTCTCAAAAAAACTAACTTACTTAAAAAAGTAAAAAGGGGGGGCTAATGATGAATCACTTTTCCCTTTTTGACCCGTATTGAAAAAGGGGGTATTTTATTCCAGCTCGTCTATTAAGGTGTTAAATTTAACGGGAAACAAATTGTAACAATAAAAGTAAAGACCCTTTTTTGTTAAACAATAGAATCATATACTGAATACTTTTATTACCTTGATGTTATGTCGTTACGACTAATATATAATGACAAATTAAAATTTCATACGGACAGGAACCTATGGCTCCCTAATCTATAGGGCTTACGTCTTCTTATATTAATTCCTGAATGTAACATATACGAAATGGACACTTACTAGGTAATTCTAATAAATGTACGCTAAATCATTACGGCTATTCATGCCTTGTGGTGCGTGTGTCTCCAACTCATATATCCATGAAGCCTCTCATACTCTTAAGTTATGTTCCTGATTGCTGCCATCTAAATATGATGCCACCTTTTCTATACCATAACATTTGAAACTAACTATGGAGCACTCATGTTCCTCAATAAAGTGCCTTACTGCTCCTGAACGTGATGGTAAGTTATTTCTAATATGTGCTAGATGTTCCAACATACGTTTTTTGAATTTCCGTGTCGTACTACCTACATAGTGTTTCAGACACTGAGTGCACTCAATTATATAGATCAGAAAATTTGTGTCACAATTGATAAAATCCTCAATTTTATGTTCTTTTTTGTTCAAACCCAGTCCTCTAAACGGATTTATTTTTTCTGTAAATTTACATACTGTGCATCTGTTATTACCACACGGAAAAAAACCTTTTATGGTAAGCCATGTATTAGTAGGTATGACACTAGAAAAATGGCTTGGTGATATCTGTGAGCCTATAGTGCGGTTTCTTTTAGCCACGATTCCTACTCCAGCATCAATAATTTTTGCAGTTATAGGATCTTGTCTCAGTATATTGATATTATTATAAAAGATCCTTTTTATCTGGTTAAATTTTTCACTGTACTTCATGGTACATATTACCTTACCTACATTTCTATTGGCTTTCTTTCTTTTAGATGATTTTAATAAATCCATTTGGGTTTTATTTTGCATTACTTTTCTTGCTTCCTGCAACGGCTGTCTGGTGTACCCTCTTTGTAGGAGCCTTTGGTCTATTTTTGTAATTTCTTTCTCATAATCCTGTTCTTGAGTGCATGCCCGGCGAGCCCGATAGTATTCACCCTTAGGTATGGCTTTGATAGTATGTTTTGGGTGGCAACTGTTAGCCCTCAGTATCGTATTCCCACTAGTGGGTTTGCTATAGAGAGTGGAATATACTTTTCCCTCTGTTACATCTCCCTTTAGCAATATATCGAGGAAGGCAATATTTTGTTTTTCCACCGAATGGGTGAAACTCAGATTTTAAGCATTTGTATTGGGGTAATCTATAAAGCCTGGTATGGACGCCACACTACCCCCCCAAACTATGAGGAGGTCGTCTATGTAGCGCCCATACCAGGCAATTGAGTCAGAATACGGATTGTTTACATTAAAAATTGTTTCCTGCTCCCACCATGTCATGAAAAGATTGGCCATTGATGGCAAAGCGGAAGCCCCCATGGGCACTCCTATTAGTTGCAGGTAATATGTCCCATCGAATTTGAAGAAATTATTGCACAGCAAGAAATCCACACACATCCCCCAAAGGTAGGCAGTTTTGATTCATACTGTATGTATTGGATTTATTCCCATAGGTTTATCATCTTCCTAACCAATTTCTTGACTATAGTGGATATATAAACCCTTTTGTTTTTTAAAATAAAGGCTAAGCCAATGCTTGAAATTAGATTAGTAAGGTTAAGTTCCTTGTGAAATAAATTTGTTTTCCATAACGGTAGTTTCCTATCTTTTAAATTTGATCTTGGTAATCTTTTTTATTATTATGCTTGAAGGGAGTTTTTCTATCCACATTTTAATCTTAAGTCACAGGGTTGCTGTTCCTAATGGAAATTTTATTGGACGTAATTTTGTCTTGAAACTCCCTTTTTTTTATTTTTAAAAATGTTAACGTAAATCCACCGGTTAGCTTAGGATCTACAGACCACTTGGTCTTGATTTTTATCTATTTTTTTCCGTAATACTGCGTGAATATCAAAACTCTTCCTCAAACAATGTTACGTTTCTTCTTTCAACTGCCTCTAGGATTGTTTTATCCTTTGGTTTTATTCTTCCAGTACTTATACCTTCTCTGATATAGTTTGGTATCAGTATACCATATCTCCCTTAAATTTTTTTTAAAGATAAAGGGTTTTTAAAATTTTTTTAACTTTTTAATGCTTTAATTTGAATTAGTTTTTTAGAGTTCCTTTTTTGATTTTTTTTTCCCAGATTCTTCAGGTCCCTTTCCATAACGGATTGGAACTTGTCCATAGCTTCCTCTCTCATATTTTTTGGGTAAAATTGTGGATTACTATGGGCTATCTTTTTATCCATTATAAAGCTCTGTGCATTTTCTTCCTCATCACTACTTTCATAAAGATCCTCTAAAGTCATAAGCGATTGCTGTTCCTTAAACATTAGATGTGTATACTCATTGTCTGAATCTAGATCTATCTGATAATCCTGCTCTTTTTCTTGATCTACTTTATTTTTATTTAATTCAAAAAAACGTTTAACTGTAATCAATCTTACAAAACGGTTGATGTCTAACATGGCATCAAAGACCTTAAAATGCTTGGTCGGGGTAAAGTTCAGACCTTTTTTGAGTACATTAATTTGTTGTTCCGATAATATCTGCGGGGTAAGTATAATAACGTCAAACTCTTCCTCATTATAATTCACATGCTTTACGCTTTCTTCTTTGCCGCTCCTCTCTGTTTTTTTATGACGGTGTTTCCTTCCACCTCTTCTATTCCGTTTTTTGTTGGTGTTGACGTTGGATTTTTGTTGGTACTGTCCTGTATCCTACTTCTTGTAATGGGTTTGAACAAAAAAAGAACATAAAATTGAGGATTTTATCAATTGTGACACAAATTTTCTGATCTATATAATTGAGCGCACTCAGTGTCTAAAACACTATGTAGGTAGTACGACATAAAAATTCAAAAAACGTATGTTGGAACATCTAGCACATATTAGAAATAACTTACCATCACGTTCAGCAGCAGCAAGGCACTTTATTGAGGAACATGAGGGCTCCATAGATAGTTTCTAATGTTATGGTATAGAAAAGGTGGCATCATATTTAGATGGCAGCAATCAGGAACTTAACTTAAGAGTACGAGAGGCTTGATGGATATATGAGTTGGAGACACGCGCACCACAAGGCATGAATAGCCGTAATGATTTAGCGTACATTTATTAGAATTACCTAGCAAGTGTCCATTTCGTATATGGTACATTCAGGAATTAATATAAGAAGACGTAAGCCCTATAGATTAGGGAGCCATAGGTTCCTGTCCTATGAAATTTTAATAGTCATTATATATTAGTCGTAACGACATAACATCAAGGTAATAAAAGTACTCAGTATATGGTTCTATTGTTTAACAGATAAAGGAGTCTTTAGCTTATTATTGTTACAATTTGATGTCTGCTACAAAGTTAAACACCTTAGATAGCCGCAGCTGGTAATAAGATACACATTTTCAATCCGGGTCAGAGAGGAAGTGATGTCATCATTAGCTCGTCCCCTTTTTACTATTTAAGTAAGTTAGTTTGTTATGAGAGTGTACCGTGAACAAGGGCATTTTTCAGCGCCCAAAACGCGTCGGTTGCCTGCACCCTGTCTGTACCCCCCTGTATTGTCATGACCGAATAAACGCTGTTTTATTTGCACTTACCGCTGGATCCATCACCTTTGTGGAATCAAATGCTGCTATGCTGTGGCTGGAGGCCAGGATACCGTGCGGAGATGAGTGACGGGCGGAGCTGAAGTTCACATCGAATACAAGTGTGGTCCGAGGTGGAGAGCTTGCACCTTTATTTCTTTACTATATTTGTTTTGGGCATGCCAGCCCAGGTATTTTAGCTCCCACCACACGAACTGAATAATATGGTTATACGCTAGTCTCCAGCAGCCCATTCATACGGTCTTACATATACACTACAGAGGTGGGTACGAGGGACAGACTTTCTGTACCAGCTGCTATCATTTTCCTGATTCCAACCAGCTATAATGGATAGAGAGGCCAGAGAGGCCAAATTGGCACAGGTATTCGGAGAACACATGACAAAACCTAAAAATAAAGGGGAAATGAACGTGTTACTGAATGACCTAGAGAAAGCCCAAATCCAAGAGCTGAAATTATGGTGGGACAGGAATTCATTAAAAATGTATGCGGAAAAGGGCATAATACCCAGAGGACTACGCTTAAAGAAAACTCCTTCATTTATGTGTACAGAGGAATTTTTAAACAATTGGAACCAGGTATTATCGGATTGCTCCTTTAAATTAATACAGTTGATCATTGATTTTGAGACACAAAAGCTATAAGAAACACAGAAGAACATAGATGACCTAACAGAGAAACTACAAGAATTCGAGGATAATGAGCACATAGAAAAAACAAAGGAAAGAATCAAAAGAAATCTAGCAAAAATGGAGACTACTATCATGGACATTAAAAGATCTAAATACCAGAGGGATTATAATGATTATGAGAGAAAAGAAATATATGTCTGGAAACAGGAAAGAAAACCAAGATCAATTCTGCGGAAGTATAGTAGAAATAGAAAAAATAAGAAAGAAGTCAGCTTTGCAGATTTGGATTATGCTCTCACGGGAACCTCTGACTCTGAATGTTCGTCAGTTGAAGGACATATTACAAGAAGTAGGATACAGGACAGTATCAACAAAAATCCAACGTCAACACCAACAAAAAACGGAATAGAAGAGGTGGAAGGAAACACCGTCATAAAAAAACAGAGAGGAGCGGCAAAGAAGAAAGCGTAACGCATGTGAATTATAACGAGGAAGAATTTGACGTTATTATACTTACCCCGCAGATATTATCGGAACAACAAATTAATGTACTCAAAAAAGGTCTGAACTTTACCCTGACCAAGCATTTTAAGGTCTTTGATGCCATGTTAGACATCAACCGTTTTGTAAGATTGATTACAGTTAAACGTTTTTTTGAATTAAATAGAAATAAAGTAGATCAAGAAAAAGAGCAGGATTATCAGATAGATCTAGATTCAGACAATGAGTATACACATCTAATGTTTAAGGAACAGCAATCGCTTATGACTTTAGAGGATCTTTATGAAAGTAGTGATGAGGAAGAAAATGCACAGAGCTTTATAATGGATAAAAAGATAGCCCATAGCAATCCACAATTTTACCCAAAAAATATGAGAGAGGAAGCTATGGACAAGTTCCAATCCGTTATGGAAAGGGACTTGAAGAATCTGGCAGATAAAATAAATCACAAAAGGAACTCTAACTTAATTAATTCTGAATTACAAGCATTAAAAGAGCTTAAACAAAATGAAAACCATATCATTAAAAAATCTGATAAGGGAGGATCAGTGGTAGTACTGGATACCAAACTATATCAGAGAATGGTAATAAGTATACTGGAAGATGATAAAACCTATAGGAGATTAAAATCCAATCCTAGTAGGGATGTTGAAGCAAAACTGTTATCACTGTTGCAGGAAGGTGTGAATGCAGAAGTAATTACGGAAAAAGAAAAATCAGACCTAAGTGTCTGTAATCCTAAGGTACCGGTGTTTTATGGGGTTCCAAAAACTCATAAGAAGGAGTTTCCACCAAAATTACGTCCAATAGTTTCCAGTAGGAACAGTATCTGTGCTAAGTTAAACATGTGGATAGACAAACTCCTTCAACCCATAATACATAGATTACCGGGATATCTAAAAGATAGCACTACAGTACTAAATATTTTTTCCGAATTTACCTGGTTAACTAATCATCATTGGCTTAGCCTAGACGTAACCAGTTTATATTCCAGCATACCGCAAAAATTGGTTAGGACAGCAGTGGAATGCCACTTGAATAAATCCAGTACATACAGTGTAGAATTAAAAACATTCCTATTAGATTGTGTAGATTTCTTGCTGTGCAATAATTTCTTTAAATTTGATGGGACACATTACCTGCAACTAATAGGAGTGCCCATGGGGGCTACTGCTTCGCCATCAATGGCTAATCTTTTCATGGCTTGGTGGGAGCAGGAAACAATTTTTAATGTAAACAATCTATATTGTGATTCAATTGCCTGGTATGGGCGTTACATAGACGACTTCCTCATAGTTTGGGGGGGTAGTGTGGCGTCCATACCAGGCTTTATAGATTACCCCAATACAAATGCTGTAAATCTGAGTTTCACTCATTCGGTGGAAAAACAAAATATTGCCTTCCTCGATATATTGCTAAAGGGAGATGTAACAGAGGGAAAAGTGTATTCCACCCTTTATAGAAAACCCACTAGTGGGAATACGATACTGAGGGCTAACAGTTGCCACCCAAAACATACTATCAAAGCCATACCTAAGGGTGAATACTATCGGGCTCGCAGGGCATGCACTCAAGAACAGGCTTATGAGAAAGAAATGATAAAAATAGACCAAAGGCTCCTACAAAGAGGGTACACCAGACAGCAGTTGCAGGAAGCAAGAAAAGTAATGCAAAATAAAACCCAAATGGATTTATTAAAATCATCTAAAAGAAAGAAAGCCAATAGAAATGTAGGTAAGGTAATATGTACCATGAAGTACAGTGAAGAATTTAACCAGATAAAAAGGATCTTTTATAATAATATCAATATACTGAGACAAGATCCTATAACTGCAAAAATTATTGATGCTGGAGTAGGAATCGTGGCTAAAAGAAACCGCACTATAGGCTCACAGATATCACCAAGCCATTTTTCTAGTGTGATACCTACTAATACATGGCTTTCCATAAAAGGTTTTTTTCCATGTGGCAATAAAAGATGCAAAGTATGTAAATTTACACAAAAAAGAAATACGTTTAGAGGAATGGGTTTGAACAAAAAAGAACATAAAATTGAGGATTTTATCAATTGTGACACAAATTTTCTGATCTATATAATTGAGTGTACTCAGTGTCTGAAACACTATGTAAGTAGTACGACACGAAAATTCAAAAAACGTATGTTGGAACATCTAGCACATATTAGAAATAACTTACCATCACGTTCAGGAGCAGCAAGGCACTTTATTGAGGAACATGAGGGCTCCATAGATAGTTTCAAATGTTATGGTATAGAAAAGGTGGCATCATATTTAGATGGCAGCAATCAGGAACATAACTTAAGAGTACGAGAGGCCTAATGGATATATGAGTTGGAGACATGCGCACCACAAGGCATGAAAAGCCGTAATGATTTAGCGTACATTTATTAGAATTACCTAGTAAGTGTCCATTTCGCATATGGTAACATTCAGGAATTAATATAAGAAGACGTAAGCCCTATAGATTAGGGAGCCATAGGTTCCTGTCCTATGAAATCTTAATAGTCATAATATATTAGTAGTAACGACATAACATCAAGGTAATAAAAGTACTCAGTATATGGTTCTATTGTTTAACAGACAAAGGAGTCTCTAGCTTATTATTGTTACAATTTGATGTCCGCTTCAAAGTTAAACACCTTAGATAGACGCAGCTGGTAATAAGATACACTTTTTCAATACGGGTCAGAGAGGAAGTGATGTCATCATTAGCTCTGCCCCTTTTTACTATTTAAGTAAGTTAGTTTGTTATGAGAGTGTACCGTGAACAAGGGCGTTTTTTAGCGCCCGAAACGCGTCGGTTGCCTGTACATTGTCTGTACCCCCCTGTATTGTCATGACCGAATAAACGCTGTTTTATTTGCACTTACCGCTGGATCCATCACCTTTGTGGAATCAAATGCTGTTTCAACATGGGCTAAAATGCCACTCTGCCTGGAAGAAGCCATTACTCCAAAAGAAAGATGTAGAAGCCAGCTTAATAGTTGCAAATGCACACAGGAACAAAGACCTACATTTTTGGAGACATGTCCCGTGGTCTGACAAAAATAAAATTTAACTGTTTGGCCATAAGGACCATCATTATGTTTGGAGGAAAAGGGAGAAACTTGGAAGCCTAAGAACACCATCCCAACTGTGAAACATGGGAGTGGCAGCATCATGTTGTGGGGTTGTTTTGCTGCAGGAGGGACTGGTGCACTTAACAAAATAGATGGCATCATTAGGAAAGAAGATTATGTGGCAATACTGAAGCAATATCTTAAGACATCAGCCAGGAAGTTAAAGCTTGGGCAGCAATGGGTCGTCCAAATTGACAATAAGCCAAAGCATACTGCCAAACTGGTTACAAAGGGGTTAAGGATAACCAAGTTAATGTTTTGGAGTGGCCATCACAAAGCCCTGATCTCAAGCCTACTGAAAATTTATGGGCAAAGCTAAAAAGGCAGGTGCGAGAAAGGTGACCTACAAACATGGCTCAGTTACACCAGGTCTGTCATGAGGAAAGGGTCAAAATTCCTACCAACTATTGTGAAAAGCTTGTGGAAGGATATCCAAAACATTTGACCCAAGTCATACAGTTTAAGGGCAATGCTACCAAATACTAATGAAATGTATGTAAACTTTTTGCAGAAAGTAATAAAAATGCCTTAACAATTATTCTCTCTCATTATTCTGGCATTTGGCAAATATAAATAATTTTGGTAATCCTAATTGACCTAAAACGGGTAAGGTGTATTCTGATCACATGTCAGATAGTGAGAAAAACATGCATATGCATATATAGTGTATGTAAACTTCTGCTTTCAACTGTATTTATGACACATGCATAGGATATGCCTTAAATGTAGCATGGGCACAGGGCCCAGACGTGGAATCCATGTCCTGCTTTGTAAGCAGCCACTAAGAATAGAAAAGAGGCTGTGAGTGTGCAGCTTTCCCTATTAATTTATATTGGATTTCCAAATACTGCTGGGCAAGCATGAGATGGGAAGATGTTTTCCCATGTGGCTGTTTCACAGATCCTGCTCTTCACAGCCAGCTTCAGGCCCTTAGTTCCTGTTCAGGCTGTGGGTGGTTTACAGCAGTGATTGGCATATCAGCTCTGCCATTTCTAGCTGATCCTGTAAGAGAGACATTGGTAAAGGATGGGTTTTAACATCACAGCACAAAGCTACAGGACACTAAAGGGTTGTCAGTAAGAATGATAAACAAGCTCCTGTGCTCCTAATAAGATGCAGCAGTAAGTGATGTTACCTTCGAGGCCGAGCAGAGAGAGGTTGTTAACCTAGGAACTGCTCTGAAATAAAGCAAAATGTGAACAACAATGTATATGGTGCATTAACGCACCAAGAAGTGATATGCACTTTAATTTTGTTACCTGGCATCTATTGATTAAAACTACACATAAAAAAACACACCATGTGCCTGGAGCATTTCTCTGCCTTGTCCCATAGTGTTTCCCGATGCCATCTCTTCTGCAGTTCTAAGAAAAACAGGAGCATCACAGTATTGTCATCTACAGGTCCTGTGTTCAATGTTTAGATATCAGACCATTTTCTACCATAAAAATGTACAATCCAAAAAGAGTAGCATCAACAGATCTTTACCCCTAATTTAAACTTTGCGTCATGACACCTTCCTATCATAGCCAGAATTGATTTGCCAGTTCACCTCTTTCCCTTCCTTAAAGCATTTTTAGCGTCTACCAACCACTGCAAACCAGGAACACCCTCTGATGACCTGGCATTTAAGAAGTGCTCTGACTCATTTTTCTAGCCATATAGGGAGACATGTATGAATGGGGCTGCACCAGATATCTGGCTTCTTTTCAGCCCGATATCAGGTGCAGCCCCATTCATACATTTTTAAATTTCCTGCACACCACTCCGGGGCGCATTACATAGTGCGGGTGGTGGGGCACACTAGAACTTTAGCTACATATTTGTAGCTTCACTACACCATTTCTGGGCGCATTACAGTTGCAACAGGTAGACCAGTTTCAAAGTGGTTTACCTTGGCCAAAAGTATCATCCTAGCGCTAGAATGCACCTGATTTATGACCTGCTGTAGAGCGGGTTCAAACTTCAGGCGCATTCTAGCCTATTATTAGAAGCATGAAATTTGGCATGTTAACGCCAAATTTCATGCATGTCGCCCATAATGTTGATTCTTGTCAAAGTCACTGAGATCTTTAGGCTCTCCCATTAATCTTGATGCCAACAGGTCAATTTCAAAAAGTGGCTAGTAATTTCTTGCCTAATATATCCTACCCCCTGACAGGTGCCACTGCCATGAGATGTCAATGCTATTTACTTCACATGTCAGTAGTTCTTCCTGACATAGACAATGATATATCATGTAAAACTTACCTGCAAAAGTCTATGATACTCAACTTTATTGCCTTCTAGTTAGTTGTAGCCAATAAAA
Organism: Phyllomedusa bahiana; assembly: GCA_025379985.1. Lineage (NCBI taxonomy): Eukaryota > Metazoa > Chordata > Amphibia > Anura > Hylidae > Phyllomedusa > Phyllomedusa bahiana. The sequence continues at coordinate 13,279 of JAODAL010018653.1, read as the reverse complement.
GTCACCTTCTATCCTGAACCAAACTGTCATTAAGAAGACAAGGAATTAAAATCAAAATGGTACTCTAATCACCTAAAAAGCAAAAATGAGTGAAAGCACCAGGTTCCCAAATTCTACATTTTTCTTCTGTAAAAAACAAATTCATAAAATTAAAAAACCTAATAACAGCAACAACAAAAAATCCTCAACACTTTCTAGTCTAGGCACACTTGTAATATGCTGTCTTCATAAAATAGATGCCCTACCTAAATGCCAATGAACATGCTGTAATTTTCCCACATCATGCAGAGTGTATGTTTCCAAAGCTACAAAATTCTTGAACTCTTTTCCTCCATTTTGGCAGTTGCATTCCTGTCCCTATCTTGATTCTGAACATACTCATCATATTATGTTAAGTCCGCTATTAAAAAAACTTGAGTAGTGGTTGATTGTGGAATCTCATTATCTCAGGATTGAACCAACTCCAATCAATAGATTAATAGTGACCTGTATAAGTTACAGGATCAATTAGTGACATCCAAATATCACTGATCATCTGATGTTCAGATATCCTTAGAATTTACAGTGAATGTCCTTATTAACAGCAAGTCAAGTCTAGATCCTTTGAAGCTCATACGGAAGATCCAAAGTCTTCCTTTCCACCTCGTTGTGCGGTATCCAAATTAAAATTAACCCAGTAGTATATGTACATACATCGACAAAAGGATGAGAGACATTTCCAAAATAATCACATTTTGATTGGTTAGTTTATTAGCTAGACTACACCTTTAATTGTTCTTTGTGAAAATGGCAGTGTTTATTGCCTTGTTCTAGCTTCCTGCTGGCTGTTCAATATGGCCTTGCGAATAGCAATGGTAACTATAAACATGCAATATTATCATCATCTTATGAGACAGAGAGTCTTGAGCTTAAAAAAAAACAGGATAAAGAGACAGAAAGTTACGTCTGATGGAAATGTACTGCATACAGAGATGCTGGTCAGTCATCTTGTCTGCATTTAAAAACTGCAACTGTATGACCTGCAGAAGAACAGGTTGATACATTCTGCTGCATTCTACACTGCCTTAAAGGGAACCTGTCACATAGGTTATGTCCCCCTGCTGAGGATAGACCTGCTGTTTTCAGCACTGTGTCCCTTATTCTGTAAGATGCAGCAGTTTTAGAGCATTTACCCCTCAAATCTTATTCATGAGCAGCTGTTAGCCCCGCCCACCAAAGGCTAGCCCCACCCACCTGACAGTTATTCACATGTTTCTACCTATTCAAAGTAATAGGTTTATCAATTGAGGTGGCTGGGGCTAGCCTCAGGTGGGCGGGGTTTGAAAAAAAACTGACTCTTTGAATGACTCTTCCAATGACTCTTCTGGCTGAAAACTGCAGATTTCATCATTAAATACACGAAAACTACAGCATCTTACAGAATAAGGGACACAGTGCTGGAAACTGCAGATCTGTCACTACCTTGTTCTGTCCTCAGCCAGGGGGGCACAAACTATGTGACAGGTTCTCTTTAAAGCTGTTTAGAACTGGCCTGTCAGCACCAGGATTCATATATGTCACCCTATGAGAATATCCTTTAAAAAATGTAATATCCATAACGAAGCTAATCTATTTTTACAATGAAATGCACCAAATCGGTACTGTATACTGCTTTAATATTGAGTTTAGAAGTGGCTGTGTTATATTTTTACTCTGTCTATTCAGGAATTTTAGAGCTCTGTATCAGATGCCAACCACTCTGACCACTATAAAATATAGTGACAAATTAATCATCAGACCTTAAACTTATTTAAGTAAAAAAATAAATAAGAAATAATAAAAAAAAACAAAAAACGAACAAATGATATTCAGGTTGTGATTCACTTTAAGCTTCTATAGGATCTATCATAGTTTTTTTTTTTTCCATCTAAGTTAACCAAATGCCTGTATGCCCTTCATTACCTGCATTACAACTCTAGACATTTTTGCTAACTACTGTAATTTCTATGTAGAGTAAGGTTTTAATTTTAATTGTCAATGCCAACATTTTCATGTATCAAGTATGATGGTTAGAGTTGGACACCATGTATTTAAGGTTAAAAGAAAACCCTCACAGGTTTATATAGTGTTCTATGTATACACAGCAAATGCAATATTCAAATGTCCACATTTTTAATATCTACTTTATTGGTAGCAAAGAAGGTGTGACTGTCCATTTTATTGCATGATGGTATATTCATACAGCGTGTTACACCCTCCAAAAAATATAAAAAAAATGTGCTGTACCATATTTTTAGATTGTAAATGACCACCTTTGTCTCATCTCCTCTTTAATGTTAATGTATTCTTTAGTTTTCTTTCCATGTCCTCCTAAGCCATTTGCTGTCAAGAGTCTCTAAAATGAATCTGCAATTCATGAAGTCACACACTTTGGCAATCAGGAAAAAATCTTTTCACATTCAAGGTAAGATAGATATGAAAAGGCAATTAGATGGCTTCTTAATATCCTTCAAGAAATCAGTGGGGTTTGAAAGACTTCTCATGCTGCTTTTTATAATGGATTACTGTGTTGTTGCATTTTTCCTTTATTCTTCCCGAGTACGACTATGGGGTATGACCTTAATAGACACTTTAGTCAAGAAAAATGTTCTAAAACAGTTACCCACCTTTGTTGAACTTCTTTATTATTATGGTAAATGAAGAAAAATATGCAGAGCTTATGCCAGAGATATGAGCAATATTTTGCTGCTTCACGGACATTTGCAGTGTTTTTGGTGTTAGTAATATTTGTAGGTTTGTACTATGTAGACTTCATTGCCTTCAGTATCCACAAATCAGCTTCAGTTACCCAATATACTCTCCGGTTTCCAGTAGATCATGACGTCCAAAGCAGCCTTTATTTTGATCTCCTTTTCTCATTCAATTGCTAAGCACAATGGTTGATCCATAATATTCTCTGCAGAGTGACCTTTCATACCTGTATTTCACTTCAATTAGATTACATAGAGCAAGTAATTTACTACTGCAGATGACAGGCATTGAAAATACTACAACTAAAAAAATAAGAGAGTATGGAGCTGTAGATTTGAGGAAATGTAATGTTTTAGCCATTGAAGAATAAAGGAGTTTTTGCATCTTAAAACAAAAATATGCTATAGCTACAACTCCCCCCCCTCAAAAAAAAAATAATACTCACCTTAATACTCACTGCTCCCCTTTTCCCAATAAATCACTAAGCACAATAGATGAGCCATAATATTTTCTGCAGAGTGACCATTCATACCTGTATTTCACTTGAGATTACATAAAGCAAGTAATTCACCACCACAACAAACATACATAGAAAATACCACCTGCCAAGATATTTTTCAACTTAAAGGTAAACAAAAATAGGCTAACGTGACAAAAAAAAAAATCAAAATACTCGTCCTTGTAGTCACTACCCATTCAACGCTGAGGTTGTCAGCTGTATCCCTTGACTCTGTTTATTTCCTTCTCTTCTAGTTAGTGTATGAGTTCTGCAGTGAATTTACTTGACATTACTGCTTATGTGCTGTTCACTTCAAAAGCAATACAGTTTTGTGTATTTTTTGGCAGCTGTAGCCTATTTTTATGTTTTAATTCAAAGTTTAAAAACTGTTGTCATAAAAGATTTATGACAAAAACTAGATTGGTTATATAGAGCCATAGCGACAACAGCATCAGTATGAAATTGTTTAATAATTGGATTTCCTCACATGTACTTTATGTTCTTTACTGCTAGGATCGCAGACGTCAACTCTGGGTCATGAACGTTCTGCTGCTAAATATTTCCACCATGAACAAAGTGCCAACTCTGATAATTCACACGATACTGGTATTTAAACTCATATCTCCAATCCTCCCAATTGATTTTCTAAGTTATGCAGAAGAGAGGTTAACCCCTTACCGCCGGCCAGTTTTGACCTCTGTGACAGAGTTCCATTTTTGAAAGATGTCAATTTATGGGGGAATAACTTTTTGATACGTTTATGTATGCATGTGATTCAAAGATTGTTTTCTCATGAAACATTATGCTTTATATTAGTAATAAGTTTTGGTCCATACAATCCTTGTTTAGTTGTGAAAAATATCAAAATTTCATGAAAATGTGGAAAATTTCTGTGCATAAGTCAGTAAAATAGTAATACCACACAAAATAGTTTATAAATAGCATCTACCATATGTCTTCTGTACATTGGTATTTTTGACATTTTGTAAATTTCTAGTAGTAATTTTTCACAATTTCAAGAAAATTTCCAACATAGTTTTTTTTTTTTAGGGACCCGTGCAGTTCTGATGTGACTTTGAGGAGCCTGTATGTTAGACATCCCATAAATGACTCCATATAAAAAACTGCCCCTCTTAAAGTAATCAAAACAGTATTTAGGAAGTTTATTAACCCTCTAGGTATTTCACAGAAATTAAAGCAAAGTGGAGATGAAATTTTAAAATTTCACCTTTTTTTTGTTGCAGATTTTAAATTTTTATCCATTATTCACTGGAAGACAGTTGATATTACCAGGAAAATGCAACTCAATACTGATTCCCCTGATTCTGCCATTTTTAGAGATGTCCAATGTGGCTCTAGTGCGCTATTTGACTCAACCACAAGCCTCAGAATAGGAAGAGCACATACTGAATTTTGGGGTCTCTTTTTCATTACAGGTTTGCGAGATACCTTAAGGTGCTAAAACCATTAAGTTCATTAAAACATCCCTTTGATCCTTTTGGGGACAATCAGCATTTGTAAAGGGCAGTGTACGTGGTTTATTTTTTTTTGTTACTTTTTTACATTTATTTTTACTTGTCCCCATAGGGAACTTACACAGTTACATAGTTTGTAAGGCCGAAAAAAGATAAACGTTCATTCAGTTCAGTCAATAGTGTTGATCCAGAAGAAGGCAAAACCACCCATGAGGCCAATTGTCCTCATTTTAGGGAAACAATTCCTTCATGACTTCAGTCTGGCAATCAGAGTGAATCCCCGGATCAATGACCCTTCTTCAGAATCCTAGTCCTAGTCTGTTCATCACTGTTACATAGCGCACCTATACCATTTTTTAACATTGCCTTGGATGTGCTGACCAATTTTTGCTTTCTAGCCTCTTTGTATGGGGTAGTGGCTATCCCCCATTTTGGTTGTGCACTCCGCCGATCCATACAGAACGTTTTTATCCAGAGCAGAGTGTAGCTGGAATCTTCTCTCCCTGGAAATATGGAGGTCTGAACAGACACCAAGAGAGGTAAAATTTCCCCATCTGTATTGAGGTCACCTTGTTTCGGTAGATGGGCAATTACAGTTTTGATCAAAAGTATACACTAAGGGGGACATGTATGAAAACTGTCTTGTCTAAGACTTTCTTTGTTGCCCATAGAAATCAATCAGAGTGCTCTGATTGATTTCTATGGGCAACAATGAAAGTCTTAGACGTAGACAGTTTTCATACATGTGGCCCAAAGAGCCTCAAATTTTCATGTATTCTAAAGTAGAAGAAATGTGTTTTGAAAAAATTTCTATGTTCCCTTTGACTGTTTTTTAGGGCTTATAGAGTGCTGCTGATATTGTGTTGTTATAATACATAGCAGTGCATAGCTGTACTGTTATGTAATGTAACTGTCACTCACAATGCCTAGCTGTGCCCTCAAGCAACCCGGAGGCCTATCAAAGGCTACCGGGTTGCTAGCGAAGGTATTGGTACCCCGTAGCATCTAAAGGGTTAATCAGATGCGACCAGAGCGAACTCTGGTCGTGGCTGACAGAACATGAGGCCGGCTGTAATATACAGCTGGTTTGATGCTTCAATCGTGTGGGCTCTGCATGATCTTCTGGACGTACCCAAAGGTCCATGTGCAGGAACTTCTTCTTGCACAAGACGTATGGGTAAATCCAATGTCAGGAAGGGGTTAATCAGGATAACAAATCTCTAAGAGATCTTTCTAAGCTGGCTGTTTTTACAGAACCAACTCACTCCCTCCTGCTTTAGGCTTCCACTTCCTATACAGGCTATTGCCCCTTCTACAGCAGTGATTGGTATCTCAGTTCTGCTAGCTCCTATTCCAATGACTGTTAGATGGACATTGGTGATGGAGGGATTTTGAAAATGACACTTTCCAGGCAGGATGTCTTGCTATAAAATGTGAGGAGGCTGAGTGGTATTTGTGATAAAGCTCCTTTAAGCTGCTATGCAGAAATATTTAGTATTATTTCTAAGAATGTTATAAAAATGAGGAGATATATCGGTCATGACCATGCTTCTCAGCCACTGCGCAGTCCTCCATCCGTAATAGGTCGGGAGATTGTGCTTTTTGCCCCTGATTTATTCCCGTATTATGCATGTTAATTGCACTGGTGTGAACACTGTTTTATTTCTGTGCTGTGGTATATTGGCAGTTTTACAGCTACTCTGCTAGCCCTAGGGCAAGGCGCAATCATTCTACATTGATTGATGAGTGACAGCTGCCTTCTCCACTCACATTTCTCGCTTGTCTGTCTGGGTTCTGTGTAGTCTGGAAGTTAGAGGACCGGTCTTATCATGACTTGAAACTGGACTCTGACATTCCTTAAGAAGACCACGTTTCCTCTTATCCAGTCCTTGTGATAGACTTGTCCTTCAGCATTTCCTCCCTGGATAGTTTACTTGGATTTCTGGGCCTTTGTGCGCACCTTTTTGACATGTGTTTATTGCCTGCCCCTTTCTGTACCTTTTCTGCTTTCTCTGGTTCTGACCCAATTTTTGCCAACCTTTATACATTATGTTTGTTTATCTGGTCTTTGTTCTGTATTTTCACCTTAACCAATGTAGGGTCTGTCGTCCAGTTGTCGCTGGCAAGTATTCAGGGACAGTGCTGAGGGGATTAGTGCTAGCTAGGGCTTATTATCTGTCTTTCCTGTTAGTCATATGGTCCACTTACATATTTCTATATAAAATTGCAAAGGTTAGTGAAAGAGAAAAGCTTTCATGATGCCTAGACGACCAGAGTAATCTTTCTACATTCAAACTGTTTTCTGGGTATTTACATACAACGATAACAGTGTCTCTCAGCTGCTATGTGCTCTGCAGTCCTGAAAGGTCTTCACAAAGCTACTGAGCATCCCCTGTTCAGGAAAAAATATAGGAGCAGGGTCTGAGAAGGAAGCTAACCTCCTGCTCATAACATATAGCAGTGAGTGATGTCACAAGCCTGCCCACTGCTGCTAGAGAGGAGGTCGGTAACTTTGGAAACCATTTTGTAAAAAAGCAGAGTACGAAACCTACTGTATCTTTGAATATCAGGACAGAAATGTATTTAGTAATAATGCTTATTTACCTTTGCCTATGTAGTTAAAGATAATCAATGAGATGGGTATACCTTGTTTACCTTTGTACTGACCTTATGTATATTTATTGAACCATTTCTAAGAGTTTTGTGATTTATTATTACCATATTTTGCTGCAGATTGAATGACGTGTTATTTTGTGTAATCCATTATTTTTATGGGGCATTATCACGGGGAAGTATGGTTAGGTTCACATCTGCATAGGAGGTTCCATTAGAAGCCTCAGTTGCCAAGGTGGAACCATATCCATTTCATGATAGACATCAATGGCACCCAATGGACTCCACTCACTACTGTTTGTTCCATAATTGTGTGATGGAATCTACAAATGGAGCCTCAAACACAGATGTAAACCAGGCCTTAACTGGGAAATTTATCTTGCATAGCACATATAGAAGAGAATATGATGTTTATATTTTAGGCAATACTATGACTAAGAAACATTTGCTTGGTTAGAAACACATAAACATCTTCTATTGTGTCTTTAGCTTGATGGAACAAAGTTGTTGTTTTTAAGACTTTAACGTGCTAGATGCAGCAAGTTTCTTCATTTTAGCACAGCATCCAACCTTTGGACAAGCCTCCAAACACTGACTATGCCCAGCAGTCAACAGGAGTCCAGAGCACCTAATTGCAACAAGCAGGCCCTCATAATCTTTTTTAATCTGTTGGTTAAAATTAAGTTGATATGCAGTTCCACCCATGGTAAGACTGGTCTCCTCTATCCAGTAAGTCTTTAATAACTTGTGCTATGAAATAAGGTGTTATGTTAGCCTGTTTCAGTAATCCCATTGCAAACCTAAGAATATAGCCTAGAATCAGAGAATCAAACCTAAGATCAGCTCTCCACTGGCATTGTATAAATTACTTAATGATCCCGTGTTGACAATAATTTCTGTAGTTTCTGTAGTTTACAGACATGTCACAAATTGCCTTTTTGGTTAGATTTTGCTACCTATCACAATAGCATTTTTCACTCCTTTCAAGCTAACAGTGTTATGTGCGTTCATATACCACATCACACCTAGTCATTTGAAAACTCATGGAGGAGCTCCAAATTGTATTATATTGTTATAATGACTCATATTTTTCTTATATCTAAGTAATCTCTACTTGACATTTAGTATGCTGGTGAAAAAATGTCAAAATTGTATTCTCCCCAACTAAAGACAAATGTGCCCATACATATTTCAAGAAAATGTGTCTGAACCTGTTGAAAAATTGATAAGGGGAAGAAGGATTTCGACATGTCTGATCATTTGTTCCTGCAATAGACTAGTCTCTGTCAGAGTTGTCTGGCAACAGCTTATTCCCTTATTGTCATTGAACACATGTATGCTTGGCCAAGCTCAGTGTGAATGTACAGTTGAAACCAGAAGTTTACATTCACTATATAAAAAGACACATATACATGTTTTTCTCACTATCTGACATAAAATCAGAATAAACTTTAACCGTTTTAGGTGAATTAGGATTACCAAAAATATTTATATTTCCCAAATGCCAGAATAATGAGAGAGAATGTTTTAATGCATTTTTATTACTTCCTGCAAAGTCAAAAGTTTACATATTAGTATACATTTTATTAGTATTTGGTAGCATTGCTCTTAAACTTTACATGTGAGAAGCTTGCGGAAAGATATCCAAAATGTATGATCCAATAGTTGGTAGGAATTTTGGCCCATTCCTCCTGACAGAAATGTTTGTAGGTCATCTTGCTTACACCTGCCTTTCCAGCTTTGCCCATAAATTTTCATTAGGATTGAGATCAGAGCTTTGTGATGGCCACTTAAAAAACATTGACTTGGTAATCCTTAACCACTTTGCAACCAGTTTGAAAGAATGCTTTGAGTCATTGTCCATTTGGAAGACCCATTAACACCCAAGCTGTAACTTTCTGGCTGACATCTTAAGATGTTGCTTTAGTATTGCCACATAATCTTTTTTTCCCTCTTTGCTGCCATTTTATTTTGTGAAGGGCACCACCCCCTTCCTTTGGCAAAGAAAACCACCCCAACATATTGCTCCCACCCCCGGGGTTTTAAACATTGGGGATGGAATTCCGGGTTCCAAGCTTCCCCCCTTTTTTCCTCCCAAATGTAAAATGAGCTTTTTTGGCCCCAAAACATTTTCAATTTTAGTTTTTCAACCCCCGGGCATTTCCAAATTTGGCCCTTTTTTTTCTGTCCATTTCCCAAACTTTGGGATCGACTTTTATTGTTTTAAATTGGGAGTAATGGCCCCTTTCCTGGCAGAGGGGCCTTTCAGCCCTTTTGTACAGTACCTTTTAAACTGTGGAAAAATTCACACAATTTTAAAAATTTGCCACCCATCTTCACAATTTTTTTTTTTGTTTTTTGGGTTGGGATTGCGATTTTGGGCCAAAGCTTTTGTTCATCTCCGAGACAAAAAAACCCCCTCTCCTTCCTGACGGTATGAGGGTGGACTTTCCCCATCTTGTTTTTTATTGGGATAATTGTTCGAAACGGGATAACGGGGCACCTTCGGGTTTTGGGAAAATTGCCCCCAAAGGTGTTCCCAGACTTGCAAGTCCACAATTTTTTTCTTGAAATTTTTAAATTTTTTTTGGGGTTTTCCCATAAATTTTAAAAACATGGCAGGTTTTTCCGGGGTTTTTTTTAAAAAAAACTTCCCCGGGGGTTTTCCCTTAAATTAATCAATGTTCCCCAATAAACAAATCAGAAATTTTCCAAAAGGGGAAAAGTCATCACCCATATGGCTCCCCAAAAATTTTTTAAATGGAAATTAAAATCCTAGCCCGGGGCATTTGGCGAACCTAGGGGCAACGGGGGCCCGGGGGTGGCAGGGCGGGGGGCCAATTTCTGCTGGCACCATGCCGGGCGGGTCCCCCGGGCCCCTTCCTCCCGGGGGTCCCCCTAACCGCCCCGGGGGGTCGGCGTTTGGGGTAAAAGGGGTGTGGGATGGGGCCTTTCACACCCCGAGCCCACCCACAGGCAGTAGGCCCCTCCCCTGTCCTCCCCCCCCCGGGGAAAGGAGACAAAAGAAAGGGGAGCATTTGGCTGGGGGGAGGGTAAGGTATTTATTTTTTTTTACTTGTGTAATATAATTTACTGTTTTGGGGACCCATCATATACAGGCGGGGGGGGGCAGGTTATATACGGGTGGGGGGGGGAGTGGCTATTTACAGGTGGGGGGGGGCAGGCTATATAAGGGGGGGAAAATGGCTTTAAAACGGGCTGGGGGGAAAGGTTTTTTATACAGGCGGGGGGCAGGCTAAAAATTTGGGGGGGCAGACTATATAAGGGGGGGGGAGGCTATATACAGCGTGGGGGGAAGTGGCTAAAATACGGGCTGGGGGCGCTTATACAGGCGGGGGTTGAGAGCTGGGTATATACAGGCGGGGGGGGCGGGCTATATCGGGCTGGGGAGGGGGAATTTTTTACAGGTTTGGGGAGATTTTGGTATTACAGGCGCTGGGGCGGGCTATATAAACCCCGGGGGGGAGAAAATGTATATACGGGTTTGGGGGGGGCAGGCAATATACATTTGGGGGGCGGGCTTTATACGGGTTGGGGGGGAAGGCTATATACGGGCGGGGGGGAGCGGGTATATACGGGCCGGGGGGAAAAGTGGTTTAATACGGCCGGGGGGGAGAGCTGCTATATACGGGCTGGTGGGGAGTGCTGGTTTTTAAAAGGGGCTGGGGGGGCGGTGCTGGGGCTAATCCCGGGCTGGGGGGGAGGTTTTGCTATTTTACAGGTTGGGGGGGAGTGAATATATGGCGGGTGGGGAAACTGCTTTATACAGGTGGTAGCGGGCTGGTTTTATAAGATTTGGGGGGGAGAGATGTATATAAAGGGGGTGGGGAGAGCTGCTAAAAAACGGGGGCAGTGGGGAAGCTGGCTAAAAAGGGGTGGGGGAGAGCTGGTTATTAAAACTGGGGGGGGTGGCTATATTTTGGGGGGTTGACCCCATCGACATACTGGTGGGGTAGCGGGCTAATACTGTGGGGGGGAAGTGGCTATAAATACGCTTTGGGAGAGCTGACTAAAAAACAAAACTGTGGGGAAGTTTGGACTTTTTTACTGCGGGGTGGAGTGGTATATACTGCTGGGGGGAGCTGGCTAATACTGCTGTGGGGAGAGTGGTTTAATCCAGGCTGGGGGAGCGGGCTATTATCCGCCGGGGGAGACTGCTCTAGTGCTGGGGGGAAACTGGTTTTCTTTTTCCCTGGGGGGGAAGGCGGCTCTATATGTTTGGGGGGAGGGGGTTGGCTCTAAAACTTGGCCCCCTGTGGGGAGAGCTGGTAAATTTGCTGTGGGAAGTGGCTAATTACTGCGGGGGAAAAGTGGCTATTTTACTGCTGTGGGGAGGGGCTGGTATTTTACTGCTGTGAACTGGCAATATACTGGTGGAGAAAAGAAAAACCCATAACCTGGGGGTGGGGAGAGTTTAATCGGGTATACTGGTGGTGGGGAGAGCTATCGGGTATACAGGCTGGGGGGAAAAGTTGTCTGTAAAACTGCCCCTGGGGGGGAGGGGCTTCTATTGTATATTGCCCTTTTGGGGGCCAATCGGGTTTGATACTCCCTGTGGGGAGTGTATATTCCTGTGGGGAAACCTATAATCAATTAACTACCCTGCCTGAGGGGCCCCTATATCAAAATTTTCCTCCTAATTGAGGGGGAACCTATACACCCACCAACTTAGGGGACTTATAAAATTTTTTAATTTAAGGGGTTTTGGGAAAAGTGAGGTTTTTAAATTTAAAAATTTGTGTCTAAAGCTGCAGGGTTTGATTTTTGGTCAGGAGAAATCGGAAATGAAGGTTTGAACGGGGTTGGAAAAAAAACCCGGGAAAAGGGGGAATCCTTACGGGAAAAGTCACATTTGAGCCCAAAAAAGTGCCGAAAATGAAAATCTCTTTATGTGGCAAAGTGTAAGGGGTTTATATTCAGTAATTTTGGGGGCCCGGGTATTATTCATTCACTATGTGGTGGTGAGATGTGTCGGTATTATTCAGTCACTTTGTGGTGGTGATACGTATAATCCGAAAGAAAGAGGGAAAACCCATAAAAAATACAAAACTTTATTCAACAATTGCAAAAATTACAAATATAATACACCAATGCATAACAATACCATCACCCAGATAAAAAATGTAAAAAAGAACACAGGGGTCTAGGGCCACGGGAAGCCACGACCAACAAGCATAATAGGAATGTGAGTAGTAATGGTACCAATTACCTCCAGGCTGGAAAACCCAGCGAAGAAATAATCGTTCAGAAAAAACAATATTACTATACCGTGATGGAGGTATCCGTTGGATGCGTAACTAAACCGTGGCAACTAGACCCCCGTGCCACCCCGACGCGCGTTTCGCTGACGCTTCTTCAAGGGGGATACATTGAATAGAGCAGGCAGGCTATAAATATACAAACAACCGGAAGTGGGCGGAACCTACAATAAAACAGCGTGTATAATATATCACAGATATGACACCTCTGATGCATCAGACATATAAATATACTAACACATACAAGAATACTTAATAACCTATCTAATATATAAGACCAATAAAGTTGTAAGTGCTGCGTAAGCTACAATAGTTATAGTACTTGAAACCGGAAGTACGTCATGCCAGGAAATGACATGAACAACCAGTGGGACGCATCATGCGTTCCACATCGGCACAAACCGGATCAGGAAATGACACCTTCAGCAATGTTAATTATTCCCCGTATTATTAGCCGGCACACGCAACACAACAAACATGTAAGTAAGACACCCGGTGTGAGGTGCAAAAAGAGGAAGTGAGGAGAATGTATAAAAGATGTGAAATAAAGAACCACACAAAACAAAGACAAAAGCGGAAGTAAAACATGTATTTATTGTGCAATGTTTTATTCTATACTTCAATATAATGAAATAATGTGTTAAAAAATGTGTATACTGACATATATGAATCCATCATTCTTG